>JAJNAB010024974.1:0-15338 GCA_023783335.1 Enoploplastron triloricatum | reverse complement strand
CCCAATCCCCAATCCCCAATCCCCCATACCCAAACCCCAAACCCCATTTTAAAATAATAAATTAATAATTTTTTTAATTAAATATTATTACTAAATAAATTTAAATTTTTTAATTATTTAATAAGAAAAAGAGATAAACTTGTAAATATCAAGTATTGATTTAGCCTTTCCTCAGGATAAATATATTAAATTTTAAAATTATCATATTCATTTATATATGGAAATCTTCATCTTCCTCATTTAGATCTTCTAGATCTGATGAATTGTCTAAATTATTTTGGTTTTCAATATTAATTTCATTTTCATCATCATCTTCTTCAAATACTACGTTAAACTTTAAATTTTTATTTTTGCTTTTAATAATTCCAAAATCTTTAAGAATCTTCATTTCTTTTTTCTTTTCTTCCTTTAATTGATCTATATTATTTTCTTTTATTACTTTATTATTATCATAATCATCTTTAACTATCATTTCTTGAATTTCTTTTTTATCTTCTTCTCCAATTAAATTATAAAATTCAAAACCTTGTCCTACTTTTAAATTAAAAGAACTAATTTTTTTGGAAATTAGTTCATCCAAATTATTCATTTTCCCATATTTTTCTTCCCATAAATCATTTCTTATTAATTGATATTCTAAAGGAGTATTTTCATTGATGTCAGTCGTTTGACTCATTCCGGCTAAATATCTTGATATAAATCTTCTTAAAGCTGCTGATAAATCCTTTATAAATAATTTATCTTCTTTTAAAGGATTTGCCAATAATTGCACTTTAATTTTATTTTCAGTTTCTTTATTAATTTTAGCTTTATATTCTTGTTGTAAAGTTTTAGTTAAATCATCAAAACATAAGTGTTCAAAATAAAAGAAGATATTCATTATTTGATTAGCTTTAAAATTATTATCACCTTGATTGAAGAAAGAAGAACAATTGTTATTTATTTTTAAATATTCAGGAGGTTCCTTTAAAATTTCTTTAATTTCTTCATCCGCTTTAAAGTTATTATTTGTTAAATAAAAAATTATTAATTGAAGGGAACCGAAAAAATTTTTAATTTTATTATTATCTTGAGATATATTTTTTAAATAAGAAACAATTTTTTTTTTCTCATCTTCAGTTAAATCTTTTTGAGGATATTTTAAATAAAATTTACTTAGAGTATCTGATTTTCCTCCTTTAAAGCCTTCTCCCCAAAATGTTATAAAGTTCAAATTTTCTTCTCCCTCAAACAAGCATTTTTCAGGCAATATTAGTTTTCCTAATTCTTCTTCTAATGATGTAAAATCAAATTGATATATATTATATTTTAAATAATTAATCATTCCTTTTTTACCAAATATATCTCTTTTTGAAAAAGTATAAATTAAATCATCAAAATTTTTATAAATTGAATTTTTAAAGCAATCATTAATAGATAAGATTTGATTTGGATTAGCTTCTTGAACAGGAATTTTATTTTTCATATTATCTACATAATAATTTAAATTTCCATAAAATATTGCTGTTTCAATGATAGGCTGTAAAAAATTATTTTGCAAATTAATAAATTTTTCAAAAGCAGCAGCCATATATCCTAATTCATTATCATCAACTAAAAAATATATTAATTTATCTTTTTTAGATAATTTTTTTGACTCCAATTCTCTTCTACATCTATACTTTTTAATATTTTGATAAATCTTTTCCCATGTATTGATAAATTCTTTAAATTGTTTTTGAGGTATTTGTCTAGATATTTCCTCATTTTCTAATGTTTTATTATTTGCATCTTCTCTTGAAATTTGATAAGAAAATATCTCAAGTAAATTGTTTGTAAATTGATTAAATGAAGGAAGGTATTTCAAATTTTTTATCTCTTCAGAATTGTTTAAATAATTATATAATAAAGGATGTTTTATAGAATAATCTCCATCTGATTCTAAAGCTTTAATTAAATCTTTTTTTGTCCTATAGTTAGTATATGTAAAATATTTTAACAATGGATAATCTTTTTCTGGATATATTTCCTCTGTTGGAGAAAATACTTCATTTATTATTGTTCTTATATCATCATTACTATTTAATTGCTTTTGATTCACCTCTTTATATTTTTTTAAATATTCTGGATATTTTTCAATATTTTCTTGAATTAATTTTTCTATTTTTTCTTCAAATTCCATTAATTCTGTTTCTTCTTTCAAACATTTGCAATTTTTTATTAAATCAGATAATTTTTTAAATATTAAATTCATAAAAACTTGAGTTGATAAAATATTTTTACCTTTTAAAGCTTCTTCTAATAAATTCCAACAATTTTGAATAATTTCCAAAATATTCATTCCTCTAATAAGTTTATCTTCTAAATCTGATTTTGAAATATACTCTAAGCAATTAGCATAGAATAAATGTGTATATAATATGAAATTTAATAATCTATAACCAATTTGGCTTAATTTTCTAATAATTATTTTATTATTTAAAAACATTTCTTTTGAACAAAAATTAATTCCTTTATCTGATCTATTTAATAAAGGTTCTATAACTTTCTTTTTATAATCATCCAAAGTTAAATTAGGAATATTTTCATCAGGGTCATTCCATCTTCCCATTTGTTCTTCTTTTTGAGCTTTATTTTTAAAAATTCTATAATGACCAGTTCTAATTACCATTCCATGATTTTCTGCCCCTTTATCAGGAATAACTTTTTCGGCAAATCCAATAGGTAATTTGCAATTAGGACAATTAAAAGTATGATCTTTTGTAGGAAAACCACAAGGATCAATAATATAATAATATCCGCAATTACATACATAACATCCAGTGTCTGAAGGTAATTTTTTTAAATGATTTTCGATATCTTTGATTGTTTCTAATCTAAGATCTCTTGCACTGAAATTTCCTGGGATAAAATATTCATTTATAGTTTTTGTGCATTCTTTACTTAATATAGAGGAATATAAATATTTTTCTTTATTTTCATTATTAATTTTTTCATTTAATAAAGATTGTAAACAAAATCTAAAACCATATAATAAGCTTTCAAAAGGTTCATTTTCAAATTTTTTGTTATTTTTTAATTTTTCTATTTTTGGCTTTAATGTTTTATTGAATTTGTTTTCATTATAAAATAAAAATAATAGATCTTTTAAATTATTTTCATAATTTTTGAATAAATCATTACATAATTTAGAAAAATTAGAATATTCATTTGCATTTGAATTATTTTTTAATCCTAAATTTGAAATTATTTTATTTATCGTTATAGATAAAAATATATCAAAATTATCCTTCTGAATGGGATATTTATCAGAAAAATTTAAGAAATTCTGTTTTCTTAAAATTTCAAATGTTTCATTTTGTTTTAAAAATTCTTTTTCTTCTTTTTCAGAATCTATTGGTAAAAAGTAATATATTAAAAATGAAGCAGATATCACATTTTCTTCCTTTGCTAATATATCATAAAATTCAATTTGATGATACTCAAAGTCATAACCAAGCATATTTTCCCAATTTTTATTTAATAAATTAAAGAAAATTTTAAAGACATAAATTTTTAAAATCTTTCTAAAGGCACTATTTTTATTATTCATTATTTCAAATAATGATTTAACATTAGATATTTTATCATAATTCATATATATTAGCGAAACCAGCTTATGTAAATAAATCTTTATATATGTAGTTGCATATAATTTGCATAAATGCTCATGTTTGATTTTTTCTTCCCCTTCTATAATAGCATCTAATAATAATATGCATTCATTAAAAATATCATTAGGTAAATCGTATATAATAAAACATTCAGCATTTGTATCATTATTTTCTTTTTTATTATAATATGTTTTGAAATATTTTTGGTATGCTTCATTATTTTCATAATCCAAAGTAGGTATGCTTTGGAAGAATGAAAGAATTTTGTATTCTAAAAAATTAATAATTGTTTCATCTAAATATTCCATTTTACTATTATTTAAAGCTTTTAATAATTCATCATTTTCGTTTTGAAGATTTTTAATTTTTTTTTCCATATCTTCTGGTTTATTAGAAAAAGTAAATATTAATTTTAAAATAGAATAACAATTATAAATAAATTCATTTTTACTCATTACTTTTTCTAATAATTTTGCTCTATATTTTTTATTATTTGTTTTAGAGCATTCATTTTTAAATATTATAGACATTACTTTAGGGAAATATTCATCATTTCCAACTGAAGCTTCTAAAAATATATATAAATTATCAAAATCATTAATTAATTGTTCTTCTTGATTAATTAATATTTTTTTTGTTTCAGTTGAAAAAAAATCGATAATTTTTGAAATATTTTCAGCAGTATCAATATGATTATTATAAAAGCATTGATTAATTTCAATAATTTCTTCTAATGAAAAAGCTTCTTTAGTATATAAATGCAAATTTGCCTCTAGTTTATAGGCACTTTGTAATATTTCCTTGCTTATTTTCATTAATTCTGAAAATTCATCTGGATTTCCCTTTAGAGCAATATATATATTTTGCTTTGAAGTAATTACTCTTAAAATTGATTCCATTGATAGGAAGAATGCTTCATTAACAATAGAAGATATTTCTTTACTTCTATCTGAAATTTCGTATTTTATTTCTTGTTTTAAAATAATATCCTTAATTAATTCAAATAAATTGTTAACAATTGTACTTAACTTTGAAAACATTTGCAAAATAGTTGTAATTTCAACTGAGTAGCATTGTATCCAATTTAATTTAAATGCTAATTCTTTTAAAAGGTCTTTTTCTTCATTTATATTTCTCTTTTTCAAATCTACAATATATTTTAGCATTTTTATTATATTTTCTATATATATTTTTTTGCTACTTTTCATTACATTCTTTTCTTTTACATAATTTATATTTTTGTAAATAAACAAAGTATAATAATCATCTAAAAATGTATCACAAAATTCAGAAATTAAATTTATATTATTTTCTTCTGTTATTCTTGTTATTAATTCTATTTTATTAATTTCCACATATAAATAATTATTTAATCTATCTAATTCTTTATTATAATTTTTTATGTATTTTTTTTCTTTTTCTTCATCATTTCCTTTATAACTTCTTAATTTATTTTCATTTTTTTTATAATTTTTTTCAATTTCTTCTTTAATATATAATAAAAGAGAATCTAATTTTGGCTTTAATCCAGGTAATTTCAATCCTAAAATAATATTTAATTGATTTTTTCCAGGTTCTTCTAGAATTTTTATTTTATTATTTATCATCGTTTTTTCAAAATATTTCATATTTGTTTCTTGTCTTAACCTATTAAGATTATCATTTTTATGACCTTTTATTTTATTTTCTTCTTCAGCTGATAATAAAGAAGAAAAAAAATTATCTTTTTCTGCTTTTAAATAAAATATATTTAAATGATTTTTGTATTCTTTTAATAAAAATCTTTGAATAACATCAATAATATCTCTATCTTCATGATTTACTAAATCTTTTGTTTTAAATATTTTAATTATTAAATCTTGATTATTATTTAATTGTTTTTTTATGCATTGATTTATATTATCTCTTAATTCTTTATTTTCTTGAATATAATCTATTAATTTATTAACATAATTATCTTCATTTAATTCACCAAAAGCGAAAGGTATATTATATTTTATATAACTAAGAGATGTATAAATATTTTTTTTTAATTCATCTTCAAAATTAAGGAATTCTTCAAAAAGTTGAAGTCCTTTTAAATTTAACATACTTTTTAAATTTATTTTTCCTGTTCCATTTAAATTATCAATAAAAATTTGATAATATCCAGATAAATGAGAGATTGTTTCTTTAAGTATTTTTTTATTAATAATTTTCTTACCTTTCTTTGATTTTTTTGCCTCTTCCCAATCTGAATTAAATATTCTCATTAAATAAACTATAAATACGAATATTTTTTGTGGTTGATTTTTATCTTCTTCTTTTATATTTTGCATAAAATCTTTTTCTTTGTTTTCTATAAAAAATTTTACATAATTTAAAAAAGTTCCTTCATTTGAATTAAATTTAATAAAACATATTTTATATTTTTTTTCTTCCAAAAAGTTTTCTATTTGTTTCTCGAATTCATTTTCAGATTTAAATGAACTAATTTTAATTTGCTTAATATTATTTTCTGATATTTCACCAAATTTATCATTATTAATTTTATTTATATTTTCAATAGTATCTAATATATTGCTAAAAGTATATACTACATTCTTAGTTTCAGTGATATTTTCTAAAAAGGTTCTCATATTATTATGATTCCCTTCGTTATATGTTTCAATTATTTTTTTTGCAATTTCTTCATGATTTGCTTGAAATCCATTGAATTTTAAGCAAAATAAAATATCTTGAGGTAATGTTAGACTAATTTTAGAAATTACTTCAAACAACATATCCTCTTTTTTAACACCTTTTTGGTCTGCCATATAAATTATTCCTTGTATTTCCTCTAAATCTGTATTTATCAAAATATACTTTAACTTGTAATTAATTCCTTTAAATTTTTTTTTATCAACGGTAATCAATTCTTTTAAAATATTGTAAATTGATTTTGATTCTTCAATTAAATCTGGCTTCAATAGATATTCAAAAGAAACAATATGCTTTTCAAATCTATTAAGAAAAGGGGCTTCTTCTTCATCAATTTGCTCATAATCTACATTAACGATACATCTGAAATGATCATGAACAAATGAGAAAGCATTAGTTGAGGAACCAATTGCAATACGAGCATAATTTTTTTTACTAACTTCAGTGAAATTTTGATTGAATAAATCATAGAGTGCAGGATAGACTGATTCTAAATTTTTTAAAATTAATACTTTTCCTTGTTCCATATGCAATTGAATTTTATTTAATATTTTTAAAGGATATTCTTCACTTTTTAAGTCATTATAAAATAGACTTCCTATATATAAACTATAGTCTTTTTTTAAATCAGATAAAATTGAAGATAGTAAAAATGTGCTAATAGAAGATTTTGAAATAACAAGAAGATATCTACTTTTTAAGTCAATAATATTTTCTTTCAATCTATCAATTACTTTATAATAATTTTCTGCTATACATCCATTATAATATTCTTTTAAAATTTCTTTAATTATTTTAATAGAAGTAGTATTATCAGATGCAAATCTTAATCCTCCAAAATTTCTTTCTGTACTGATTATTGCAATATCTTCCAAAATTTTGTCTCTTTCTCTTTTTTCCTTTATTTCCTTTAATAGAGATTTTTTTTCTTCTAAATTTCTTGCAGCATTTTTTATTAAATGATAAAAATCTCTATTTCCATGAAAATCTTCTTTTCCATCTTGATTTTGTTTATCTTTTTCTTTAAGTTTATTTTTATATCTAAAATAAGTCAGACCTAGATTCTCAAAGAAAAATTTATATTGATTTGCTAAATTTTCATCATATGATTTGCCTATAGTAAATGCAGTTTCTTTATTATCTTCTTCACTGGGTTCTGGAATAGATAAATACATTCCACGATTCATTTTAGAAGCATCCAAAGCCCAATTTGAAATACCTACGAAAGCAACTTGTTTATATCCTTTATTTTCATCATATTCTAATTGAGAATGTATTACTTTAAGAGGATTATTTGGAGAATGCTCTGCAAGACCCATTTCATCAAAGTAAATCATTGATATATTGCTCTTTCTATCTTCTCCTTTTAATTTTTTTAGTGCTTTTCTTGCTTTATTAAATACTTTTTTAACACCTTCTGATGTACTACTCATTGAGCCTTGATATGAATTCAAAATTATTTTTGGTAAATCCTTAAAAAGTTCAGTAGTTGAAGAACTACCTTTCATTGATTTATTAATTAATTGTACACTTAAAGATTTACTACAACCTGGTTTTCCAACTATAAAGATAGGAACTTTATTATTTATAGCAACAAATAGAGAAAATATATTATCTAATAATGCTCTATTTTTAGCTATACCTTTTTCTAAATTAATATTATTAACAACATATAATTCCTCCATTTGTGGAATATCCAAGAAATCTATATCTTTAAAAAATATATCCAATTTTTTTAATTCTTCATTCATTTCTTCTCTTAATTTTTGTCTTGACTCATTATCAGTAATACGTAAATAGTAACACACGAAGACTGCTAAAATGACTGAAAATTTTTGAAGAGCTAATGGATCTAAATTTTTATAATAATTATTTTCTTTATCAATAACAAATGTTTCAGAAGTTTCATGTTTCCTTTCTTTTTTCTTCTTTAAATAATTAAAAAAAAATTCATAAAAAATATTAAACCTTCTTATCTCTCTTAGAGATACAGAAGAAACATCATTCCTATCTCTTATGAAATTTTGTGCCTTAGAAATTAATGTTTTTGCCAAATTATGAATAACTTCATATTTATTTCCATTTAGCTTACTTATCCTTTCTATTGGCTCTAAAATAATATTTTCAATATAACGCTCTTCATCTTCTTTTGTTAAATTTCCAAAATCAAAAACATAATTAAGTAATGAATGTGGTAAAGGATTTACAGTATAAATCAAAGAACTATTTCCAACTTTTTTTAATATTTCTTTTTCTTTATCATCTAAATATCTTTTTTCTCTATGAGCTTTATTAATATCAAGACCTACTAAATTTTTTTCTCCATATCTATAAGGATTACAAGCAGCAATAAATACAACATTTGAAGGAAGTGGCTTTCCTTGATATGTATGCTTGCACATCAATTCACTAATTAAGCCCATTGATTTACAAGTATTTATTTCATCTAAAAATACCCATAACTTTCTAGGCTCAAAAATATATTTTTTTTGAATATATTGCCCTTTTATTTCATTATCTTTTGATTCTATTCGATTGGCCCGAGGAATTACTTTTTCCTCAATAAAATTAATAATATCTTTATCAGTAGTACCTGCATGAATATTCAATATTTTCATTCTTTTAGTTGATCCATTGTTTAACAATTGTGATAATTTTCTTATTAGAGATGTTTTTCCACATCCAGTTTCTCCCATCATTATTACTGGAATGTTTGCTCTTATCCTCAATAAAATAAGAATCATTTTAACAAAATTATCTGCAGTAAATACATATTCTTCGGCTATTTCCTCCAATGATTTTCTTCTTTTATTAACTTTTTTTTTTTTTTTTCTTTTTTTTGTCCATCTTCTTTTTTTGCCTCTTCTTCTATTTCTTCTTCATCTTCCTCTTCTTCATCATCATCCTCTTTTTCATTATTTTCTTTAATATCTTTATTTTTTTGATCTTTGGAATTATTTTTTTCAATTTCCTCTGCTTCTTTTATTGTAACTGGATTTTTAAGATCTAAAATATCTTTTAAATCTTTAAGAAACATAATAGGCTTATAAGTCTTATAATCAGGCAAATCAACTTTATCTTCATCTCTTAATGTCATAAAATTTTTTAGTTTATATAATTTAGCATATTCAGGATTCATACGAATATTATCTGTATCTTCTTCTTCTTCATTAGTAGTAGTATCTTTATCTGCTACAGGTTTACTTGTTACATTACTTTTATCTTCTTTCTTTATGTTTGTTATGATACTAAATCCTTGTCCATTACCTTCGTGGAAAAATAATAAAGAAGGATTTATCTTATCAAAAGAAATTATATCATGTTTAGTTAATGATAATTTTTTTATTCCTTGATTAGCATCATTTTCAGCATTATATTGGCCAAATAAAATTTCATGGGTTGCTTCTTGACTTGCAATAATTTCTGTGAATGCACCTTTGGTAAAATATTTTGTTAATTTAATAAAATTTTCGATGATCTCAGTTCTTATACTTTTATCAACACCGAAATCATTAAGAGTACTCGCATTAATATAGAAATTTCTATTAAATCTTTTAAATTGTATTGCTAAAATATCAACAAATGATTTAATTTGGTAATAGTTTGGCCCTATATAAGCTTTTTCTTCAGAGTTTGATTCACTACTTTTATTTTCAGATGTTGTTTCTATAGTTTTTTTAATTTCATCAAATATTAATTGCTGGCATTCACTTTGAGATAAAATCTCAGCTGAAACTTTTGTATCATATCCAGAAAATTCTTCTGGTGTAATATCAGTAAAAAATAAATCTTTATTATCTATTTCATTTTCTTGTGGATTCTTATTACTTTTTAAAGCTTTTAAGTAATTTGCAACAATTTGAATATTTGAATCTAACTCTTTAGGTACTATTAATGGTGGCAAATTTTTAATTAATAAAACTCTATTAGGGAATAAAGTTAATATTGGAAATTTATTAATAAAATCAACGAAGCCATTCGGAACTTCAATTTTAATACTAATTTCTTTTGGTAAATAAAACATATCTTCATTTTGTCCATATAATTTCGTAATTAATATAGAAAAAAGAAATTCTGTCATTAATTCTGTTTGATCAGTATCATATAAATCTAAATGAAGAACAGAATTATTTTTGATATTTAAATTTCTAAATCTCTCTACGACATCTTCCCTATTAAAAACTCCTCCAAATGGGAAATGAATATAGATTTTCTTTGCTTTTTCTATTTCCATTCTAATTTGAGTTGATTTACCTACACCAGATTTATCAGAAGAAATGATTTCAGCATTGGAATTTTCAATCTTTAGACTTCCAATATCATCATTTTTAATATTTAATTCTTGTTTATATTTTAATAAATTTAAACTTTTATAAATATCACTACTTTTTCCTGTATAAAGTATAATTAGACATGAATTCATATTTTCATGATTATTAACAAATAAATTATTTAATAATTCAAGCATTTTACTCTTCTTATCAAATTCTAATAATTCAATTCCTCCAATAATAAAACAAGAATTAAATTCACATAGAATAGATCTATATAAAAATGCTGTTAATTCCTCATTTGATGTTTCTTTTGTACATAATAGAATATTTTGCGCAAATGGGGTCTTTTTCGTTAGATATTTATAAATTTGAAATAAATCTTTTTCTAATTGTTTGCAATAATGCATATATACTCCTTTATAATGGTATTTTTCATCAATTAGGCTATCTTTATATATTTTCTCTATTGTTAAATTATTTTTTGATAATAATTCTTTTAAATAATTTTCACTATTATTAATAATATCTTCATAAGCATTAGCAGTCGACTTATAGGAAAAATCATATAATTCATATTGCATTAAATTATTAGTTAAAAACATTAAAAATGGTTTCATTTTATTGGTTTCTTTTCTTTTTAAGTGATTATAAATCATATTGAATTGCCTTCCATAAATATATCTTATTAAGGGCTTATCTTCATATGCCTTTTTTTGATATTTTCTAAAATCATATAATATTGATTTTAATATTGAAATAATATTTTGATATTCTTTAAATTTCTGTCCAAACCCAGAAAATTCTGATATAAAATTACTTATCTTTATTCCAATTATTATATCTTCTGGATATCCAGAAATATTTATACTTTTTAATAAACTATAAATATTATATATTTCACTAACTTTTTCTATGAATTTTTTATTATTTTCCAAAATTTGTTGCTCTTCTTTTTCACCACTCATTTTTTTGGATAATTGAGCTCTATCTCTTAATTCAAGTAGATCTTCTAAATTTATTTCTTTTTCATTATTTTTCTTTACATCTTTTTTCTGATTTGCTTGATCTTCATCATTAATATCAGTATAATTCCCTTTAAAGAATTCTCCTTTTATACTTTTCAAAATAAAAATTGATTGTTGGCAAATAGCTTTTATTTTTTGTTTTGATGCTTCTGATTTATCTAAACCAGATTCTAATTTTTTTAATTCAGAAAAATTATTTACATATCTTTCAAAATAGACTTCAATTTTTGGATTTTGTTTTACTTCATTAACAAAGGATTTAATTATATCTATATTTTTCATAGTTTTAATAGTTTTTTCATTTCCTATTTTATTTGTAAATTCAACACATTTTTCAAGTTCTAGTATATCATTTGATGTTAAAAATCCATCATCCATTTCTCCTACTAGTTCTTGGTAACTACGACAATAATCAACAGTTGTTTTTAATAAAAACATAATTGAATCAGATTGCTCTTTAAGTTTTAAAAGGATGTTTATATAATTGCCAGTTTTGTTTTTCTCATATATTATATCAATGTCAACAGATGCTTCGTTTAGGTATTTAATGGCCTTCTCAATTTCTTCAATTTCATTTGAATTGCTTAATTTTGATATTATATTTAATATATTATCATAAAAAGTATCTTTATTTACTTTTGTATTTTCAATGAATCCAGAGATAGCTTTACCTACTTTTAAAATATCTTCTTTTTTAGATAATATAATCATTTTTTTGATTAATTTTTCTTTATCATATGTAATACCAAAGATTTTATCATTAAAAATTTCAATTAATATTTTAATTTCTTTTTCAATAAACTCTTTTTTTTCTCCTTTAATTGAATTAAGACATATTTTTAATAAATTTTCATCTAAATTATAAACATCTTTATCATAAAAAATTAGATATAATTTATCAAACTGTAATTCAGTTTCATTAATGCATTTTTCTTCTTTATCTTTAAATAATTGGGAATTAATTTTAAATATGTTTTTAAAAAATAAACTTTTTTTCTTTAAAGTTCTTTCTTCAGCTTTAGATTTGTATTTATCCATTAATTCTTTAAATTTCTTTTCATAATTCTTTTGAAAGCAGTTTAATTCCCCTTTATTTATCGAAGTTATAATTTCATTTAATATATTAATCGTTTTACTTTCTTTTTTTTCAAGGAATTCAACTAAATCTTCTTTTACTAATTGTAAATCATTAAGAATTCCTTTATTTTTCTCCATAAAAGTATCAATAATTTTTTCAAATTCCTTGGCTTGTTCTTCTTCATTTAAACTTATTAACAATAATCTTTGATGTAATTCATCTTTTTTATTTTCTTTATAAAATAAATTTATTTCACTATATAAAACCTTTCCATCTAATATATCATTATGAAGCTGATTTATCATATCTAATGTTTCTTTTGAATATTCTATCGTTTCAAAATGACTACCTTTAATATATTTTCTTTCTAATAATCCTCTAAATAGCTTTAATTTATCATTTTCTTTTATATTCCAAAATTCTTTTTTTTCAAATTTAAATCTTTCTAATTTTTTTAAAATATCTAAACGTAATTCTTGGCAATTATCTATTAAAAATAATATTGTATCTGAATTAGAATTATGCTCATTGTCAATGAAAAAATTTGTTATTATATTTTTAGTTTCATTTCTAATTTCTTCTTTCTTTGTTTCTATTAATTTAATATAAACTTTATTAACAATTTCTGATTTAATTTTAATTTGAACAAAATTTTTTAAAAATGACTCATTATTGTATTTTCTAATCTCAGAATTATAAATTAATTGGATTAAATCTTCCTCAATATTTTGAGATAGTTTTCCTTCTTGGTTTAAATTAATGAATTGATTAAGGAATAATTCTATTATTTTATCATCTGAATCTGGTTTATTATCTTCTTTTTTATTAATTTTGAATAATTTGAATAAAATATGAAAATCTTTTAAATTAACAATAAATTTAGATATTTTTTCAAAAAATTTAGGATATTTATCACCGAAAATATCTTTCCAATTTATATTATTCCATTTTTTGAAAAAAATTTCGTCTATTAATCCAACATTAATACCATTAAATATATCAAATGATTTTTCATTTTTATAAGATCGCTTATTAGCAATAATATCATTTTCAATAAAATCTAATATTTCATTGTTTGTGAGATTATGACTTTTTGAAAGCTCTATTCCTGTTTCATGAATAATATTATCTAAATTTTTAATTTCTAATTCAACTTTAGTTTTTTTATTTTTAATAGCTTTGATAATATTTTTTAGGTAAAATAAATTTTTTACATTCTTGTTCTCAAAATAACCAATATATATCTTGCATAATTCTTCTGAAAATAAAAGAAATATTGTTTGAGTTTTGCCCATTTGCAAATCTAACAATTCTATATATAATTTGGAAATTTCTTCTAAATTATCAGTCTTATCAGGAGTTGCAACTGTTTCTATCCCAATAATAAGATTTTTTTTCTTAGATTTATGTTTTAATTCACTTTCAGCATTATTATATAATTCTGCAATTTTTTCAAAATTTTGTTTTATCAAATGAAATAAATCTAAAATTCCATGATTATATATTAATGCATTTGATAATTGATTATAATTAGTTACTCTGTCAATTAAAATTTTAAATTGTTCATCTGAAAGAATTTCTTTTTCAAATAAATTATTATAATTTAATAAAGCATTATATATATTATTTTCATATTCTTTCAGGTTCAATATTTCTTTAAATTTTTCTTTGTTAAATAAATAATTAAAATATAAAAATATAAAATTATATTTATTTTTGTATTTTTTTTTTTCTTCTTCATCCTTTATATTTTCAATATATTTCAAATTTGTTTTTTCCTTTAAGTTCATAATATTATTTAATTTATGTATTATTTTTGGATTTACTTCTCCTTCATTTTCAATTTTTTCAGGATTAAATAGATTTAAATGATTTCTTATTGCTTCACAAGCAAAGCATTCGAAGAAAATGATTAAATAAAAAGAAAATTGATATTTTTCTCCTTCAATCATTAATAGTTTCTGAGTTGATAAAATTAAACTTTTATTTTCTTCTGAGTCTTGTAAAATATTCAATTTTTTTCTTAATAAAGAAATATAATATTTAAATTGTTCGTCATGAGTTAAGTCATAGGATTCAGGGGGATTAATTTTATTCAAAAAGTTATTTTGAATTGGATTAAACTTAAAATCATATATAAAGATATCTTTATCATATTCTTTGACTTTAACTTTAGTATTAAATTTATTATTTTTTTCATCTAAAAGATTAATTGCAACTTCATCTTTTACATTTTGTTTTAAAGGAAAATATTTGAATCTATAAATTGTATAAAGATAATGATTTTCATCTCTCTCAAAACTATCTTCTTGCATGAATTCTAAATCATTAGCATATTTCACTTCTGCTATTTTGATATTTACTTTTCTATTGAAAAGATGATTTTCAATGAAATAAACAAATAATTGTTCTTTTTTTGGCTTTTTTTCTTCTGCTTCTTTTTTATTTTTTTTGTCTTTTTTTTTGTCAACTTTTTCTTTTTTCTCACTTTTTTCATTATTTTCATCTTGAACTTTCAGTTTTTTAACATCTTCAATCATTTTAAATAATATATTTTTAATTTTGATTTATAAATCTTTAGATTTTTTTTTTATTTAATAATAAATTAATCAATATAAAAATAATTTATTTATATAATTATTTGATGGGG
>JAJNAB010024973.1:0-15368 GCA_023783335.1 Enoploplastron triloricatum | reverse complement strand
CAATAATTCCATCAAATCTTATTTTATAATATTTATTATTTATAATTAAGTATTTTTATTAAATTGAATAAATACTTTTAATTTTTTATATATTATATTTGGATTCTTTGGAAAATTTGATACTTGAATTAGGATTTAAGGACTGTGATTTGGGGATTGGATTCCAAACCCAAATATCAATCCCCAAAACAAAATCCACAGGAAAATCTATGAAGACAATAATTAAAATATGTATTCATACTCATTAAATAAATTAAATATTCAATTTAATAAATTATTTAAGCTAATTATATTAAATAGTTCAGCTAATTATATTAAATAGTTCAGCTAATTATATTAAATAGTTTTTAAAGCTTGATATAAATAATAAAACATTTTAATTTATAAATAAAGCATTTAATATGCTATCACAAAATTTAAATCTTGATGAGATAATTGAAAAAATAAAAGAAGCAAATCCATCTTTTTTAACTCCTGATTTTGATAAAGAAATGCTTCTTGATAATTATAATTATATTTTAACTGATAAAGCCAAAGAACGTTTGGAAAAATTATACACTTATATATTAAATGGAACAAGTGTGATATTAGAAGGAGAAACAGGATGTTCAAAAACTTTAAGTGCTGAAATAATATGTAAATATATTTATGAAAAAAATAATGAGAAAAAATTTGAAGAAAGCAAAATATCAAAGAAAAAAGATTTTATAAAATTTAATTTAAGTTCAGAAGTCAAAATAAATGATTTAATGCAAAAATTCATTGGAGATAAAAATTCTTTGTCAGGAATAAAAATAGTAGAAGGACCCTTTTTAAAAGCTTTTAAAGAAGGAATACCTCTTATTTTAGATGAAATTAATTTGGCTCCTGAAAATATTCTTCAATGTATAGAAGATACATTAGACAATGATGCAATTAATATATATATATCTGGAATAGGGAAAATTTATCAAAAAAAAGAAAAAGGATTTTGCTTAATAGCTACTCAAAATCCAAATAAAGGAAATTATATGAATAAAAGACAAAATTTAAGTAAAAGTTTTTTGTCTCATTTTCAAATTATTAAATTTCCATGTTTTGAAATAGATGAATTAAAAGAAATTGCTGAAAATCTTTTTAAATCTTTTAATAATGGTAGAGAAGGAGATGAAAAAGATAAATTATTTATATCAGATTTAATAAATTTTCATAAAATTTGGACTTCTAGAGAAGAATATAAGAATGAAATTGAATGCTTTACTATAAGGGAAATTGCTGCAACCATAAAAGCTTATATTAATCAACAAAAAAATAGTCCTTTTAAAATAGTAAAAACTTTATATAGTTCAAGATATCATAATGTGAAAAAAAAAGAAATTCTTGAATTAATAGGTCAATTCGAGACATTTAAAACTGAATATTTAGAATATCTAAATTATGGCTCAAAATTTCAAATACCAGAACTAATAAAAGAATATTATTATGAAAATAAGGCTCTTAAAGAAGTATTAGAATCTTCACTTTTTTCTTTGAAAATGAAAAGAAATATAATGATAGTAGGAAGCCCTGGGTCAGGCAAATCTTATATAGCAAGAGGAATAGCTAAAATATTTAATTCAGAAAGGAATTATTATCATTTTATTTGTACACAAGATACAAAAATTTCTGATTTAATAGGCTATATATCACCAACAACATCAACCAAAGAAGTTGAAAATAATAGTAAAGAAATATCTATGGAATGGATTGAAGGATTTTTATCAAAATCTATTGAGAATGGGAATGTCGTTATATTAGATAATTTACATGAAGCAAATTCTACAATTACAGAAAGATTAAATGGGCTTTTAGATATAAAATATGATGAAGATAAGAAAAAGACAACATTAAAAGAATTTGATATTGCTGAAAATCCATTAAAAAATTCTATTAAAATTCATGATAATTTTAGAATTATTGGTATATGTGATAATGAAAGTATTAATAAAATGACTCCAGCTTTTCTTAATAGATTTGATATAATAGTATTAGAAAATCAATTAGAAAATATAGATAAATATAGATTTGAAAACTTAATAAAAATCTTATTAAATAAATTTCAAAATCAATTAATTAAAAGAAATAAAAATTTATTTTATTTAAATAATGAAGAATTTTTGGAAACTATTATAAAAGTTATATCAGATAAATTTCTAAAATTTATAGAAAAAAAAGGAAAATTTTCAATTTTAGAAATAGCAAAATTTTGTTATTCATTAATTGAAATTTTCAAAAATGAAGAATTAAGAAAAAATTCAATGCATATAATTGATTTTATTTATGATCTTCTTTTTTCAGAGAAAGAAATTCAGATTAGTGACTATGGAATTAAAGAAATATTATTAAATATGTTGAAAGAAAAAATGAATAAAAAAAATAATTATAGAGAGCAATTTATTTTCGAAGGTAATGAAACCCTTGAAAATTATATACTTATTATATTTTCTTCTTTTTTAATTCATTTAAATTTATGCATAATCGGACCTCCAGGAGCAGGAAAAACTTCAAGTGCAAAATTTATATCTGAAATATTGCAAGAAGATAATATTTATAGATTATTTAATTTTCATCGAACTACTAAACCAAAAGATCTTTATGGGTCATTAAATTTAAAACATGGAGAAATTGAATATTATAAAGGTCCACTTAGAGAATCAGTGATAAAAGGATATATTTTTATTGCCGATGAAATGAATTTATCTTCCATAGCAACTATGAAATCTATTGCACCTATTCTAAATCCTCTATTAAATAAAAATATTCTTATTCCTGGAATATATGAGCCAATTGAAATTAATAATAATTTTTTTTTCATTTCATGTCAAAATGAGGCAGATAATTTCGGAAGAAATTATATTCCTGATATTCTGAAAAGAAAGTTGAAAATAATAAATTATCCGAAGCAAACAGAAGAAGAAATAAAAAATATTTGCAAAAATTTAAAACTTAAAAATTGTGGTGATTATAAAGAATTCAAAACAAATGATTCTGAATTATTGGGTTTATTTATGATAAATTATAATAAAATGATAGATGAATTTAATTTATCATTGCCAAAATGGTCTTTTAGAGATATAGAAAAAATAATTAAAAGAATTAATGAACATATTAATGATAATGATTATATGAATTTTAGTTTTTATCACTTTATATATTTTTATTTATTTTCTTCAATATCTAAGCAAGATTTAGAAAAAAAAATATATTTAAAAAATAAAAATAAAAATGAATATTTAAAAGATTTAATTCATAATAAATTTATAAATATATTTGATTTAAATGAAATTGCCTCTAAAGAATTAAAAAATAGTTTTTTTAAAATGCCGACTGCTAATATTTATGATAACTTTATTATGAAAGGAAATTTAGGTATAAAATTTAATTTTGAAGATGATAAATTGATTGATATTAATGATATCAATTTTTCTGAATTGCCTAATTATTATGATGATTATTTTAAATTAAAATTAAGTTCTAAAGATGAACCTATTATATTAATGGGCCCTTCGAGTTATAAAACATATTTATCTGAATTTTATATTAGAGAAAATATTAAAAATAATTTTAATAAAATTTATCTTAATCAAAAAACAACAATTGAAGAACTACTTGGAGGTCCAATTTTTATATCTCAAGATTCGTCTATTAATTTTTATTATAATTTATTATATGAAATCATTGAATCTCAAAATATCGAAGAAATAAAAAAAGAAAAACTCGAAAATATTGATATCAAGTATATTAATAATTTATATGATATAGTTTCAAAAAAAAATAATATAATAGCAGAAATATGTAAAAATATAAAACAAAATTTGGAAAAATGTATAAACAAAGAAATTAATAAACCACAATTAGTATTCAAGCCTGGAACAATATTATTAAGCATTTTAAAAAATAAATCTTTAATAATAAAGGATATTCATAAGGTTTCAACAGAAGTTTTTGAAAGATTTAATGAATTATTCAGTTCAGAAAGAATTTTAAGTTTAAATGAAGATATATATAATACATTTTTCAACCAAAATAATCAAAATAAAATAATTGATCTTAAATTAATAAATAATATTCAAATAATTGCAACTTGTCCTGAAAATTCTTTTCAATCTTTATCTGAAGCAATTTTATCTAGATTTTCCATTATATGTGTTGGGAATCATGAACTAAAAGAAAAAGAAAAAATTATCAAAAATTATTATTCAAAAAAAAGATGTCCAATTAAAGATGAAATATTAAAAGAAATAATTCTTTTACTTAAAGATAAAAATTTGAATAATATTAAAAAAATAAAAAATTTAATAGACATATTGGAAAAACTAAATCAAAATAATTCATATAATGAAAAAAAATTTAATGATATTAAATCTTATATTATGCTAAATGAAAATACAGATAATTTGAAACGGTATGAACAATATCCTTTATATCTTTCCAAAGATATTTTATCTTCTATTGTTTCAAATCTAGAGATAAAGATAAATAATGATAAAAATTTTCATAAAAATAAAGATAATGTAATTGCTTTCACTCCATTATTTAATCAATTACTTGATGTATTACATTTTGGGATTTGTACTGGAACTCCTATCATTTTGGAGGGTTTGCCTGGTCAAGGAAAGCAAAAAGCCATTAATTATATTTGTGAATTATTAAATTATGAAATAGAAAATATTGTTATTACAAGTAATTTTTCTTATAAAGAATTATATAAAAAATCTTTTGTTCAAGTTAATGATAAAGGTAAAATTGAATTAATAGATATTGAAACAAAATTATTTAAAAAATTATATACTAATATCAATGATGAAAATGATAAAAATACTTCAAAAAAAATTATATTTGTATTTCATAATATTCATTTGGCAGATTCAAGTATTCTTTCTAAAATATCAGAAATTTTTAATAAAAAGCCTAAAGATAATACTTATTCATTTATTGGTTTGATTGATATTAAAGAAAGTTTAATAGAAAGGGATGATTATTATAATAATTACTTTTATAATTCTATATATTTTATAGTACAAACTAATAATGAAATAAATAATTCTTTCTTGAATCAAATATTAACAAAAGATTTAGAAATTGATAAAACTAATATTCTAAAATACTTTAATAATAAAAAAGAAAATGCATTTACATATTCAGATATTATAAAATATAAAAAAATAAAAGAAATTTCCCAATTTGATAATTTATTTTTAGAAGAATTAACTTTCAAAAATAAATATGATTTAGATAAAAATTTTCAACAAAAAAATGAATCAGTAACTAATTCATATGATATTGATTTTTATTATAATAATGGCAAAGAAAAAGAGCTAATAATTGAATTAAATGATAAATCAATTAAGTTTCCAATAAAAGAAGTGCTAAACAATTTTGAAAAATTAATAAACTCCCTTTCTTTTAAACAGAAAAAATGCCTTATATTTTTAGGCTTATCAGTATTATCAAAATTGCCATGCATTATACAAGGAAGAACTGGTGTTGGTAAATCCCATTTAATTAAATTATTTTCAAAAATAGTAGGGAAAAAACTACATATTTTTGAACTAACTAAAGACAATGATATTTCATTATTAACAAAAAATTATATTTTTAAAAAAAATACGAAAGAAGAAATTAAAGAAATTAGAGCAATTGTTAATGAAATATTGACTTGTAATGGAGTCAAATGTGAAAAATTAAATCTAATTGAAAAATTTCAAAAGTTATCTAAAATTAAAGATTTAAATCCTAAATATATAAAAATATTAAATGATTTAAGAGAAAAATATAAATTTATTAAAAGATTTAGTTATGAAAATTCAGAATTTTTAAATGCTATAATTGAAGGAGAGTGGGTATTATTAGATGGAATTGAAAATGCAAGTCCTTCAATTTCTCAAGTTATAAGCTCTTTATGTGGAGAAAATCCAGAATTAAATTTATATGATAAAAATACAAAATCAATTAAACCAGGAAATGGATTTCAATTATTTATGACTTATAACCCTGAAAGAATTACTAATAATAATTTTTTAAATAAATTTTTATTAGATAAATGCCTAATTTATTATTTAGAATCTTTTTTAGATGATGAAACGAGTACTTCACAAATAGTTTATGGATTTTTAGATAATTTGAATTTTAATATTGATTCAGATATCATTTTAAATATTTCATCTAAATTATCAAAAATTTTTAATATATTAAAAAAAGAATTAAATGAAAAATATTCAGAGCATATATCTGAAAGAACAATAATAAATTTTTGTAAAAATTTAAATTTTACAGAAAATATTCCATCGAATATTAAAAATAACTTTTTGTATTTTTTTTATCCATCTTTAAATCAAGATAAAAGAGGAGATATGATAAAAATAATCAATAATAATATAAATGATTCTATAAATAGACAAGATAATGTTTTTAAACCTATAATAAAAAATTATTCTACGGAATGTAAATTACAATTGCAATTATTAATTAAATTTCAAAGAAATATCAAAAAAAAAATAATAAATAATTTTAATTATTCTGATTTTTTATCTTATTGTTTAAATACTCCTTTTAAATATATAAAAGATTTATCAATTAGTATTAAAGAAATTTTTGAAGAGGCAAAAAAAAATAAATATGAAGGTAATTTTAAACCTTTTTATATCTTTTATAATTATTTTATTAAAATAAATGAATTATATGAAAATGATATAGATAATCATTTTAATAATAAACAAATTAGAGAATATGAGAAATTATCAATTGTGAGATTATTGATAACATTTGAAAAGCTTAATAAAACATTAGAAAATTTTAATTTAGATTTTATTGATTTATTACATGATAATATTAGTATTTTCGAAAGTATTAAGAAATTGCATGAAAATCAGAATATAATTTTCTTAGAACAATTTTTAGAAAGAATACTAAATAATATGCAATATATCCAAGATATTTTAAATATTTTCCCTTATTTAGCCTTCAAAGATACTAAATTTTATATATTAAATGATATTTTGAGATATATTATTAAGCCTTTTATAAGCAATAAAAAAAACTTCAAAATAAGAATTAATAAAAAGGAATTTATTTTTAAAAATTCAGAAAAAGAAGATGATAATACTAATATGATTTTAGATTTAAATTTAAACCAAAATGAAGAATTAATTATAACAAAAAATAGTGAAATAAAATCTTTAGATTTGATAAAAAATATATATTTTAAAGATGATAAAAAATACAATTATCATATTATATATCTAATTAATTCAAATTATTTTAATGATAATTTATATAATATACAAGAGGAAAAAGATTATAGCTTTCACTTTAAAATATTATTTAATAATAATGAAAATTATAATTTAATTATTTATATCTGGTCAATTTTTTTCTTAAATTCATCATTTAAAGATAAATATTTATCTTATTTTTTAAAGAGTGATAATTTAGAAGGAAAAATTTATAATATAATACTTAAATTATATAATGAATTAATTAAAGAATCCAAAAATAATTTTCAAGAAGATGAACTAAATAAAATAATGAAAATAAGTAAAGAATTATTTGATAAAATTGAGAAATATAGCATTTTATCTAATTTAACAACAGATAAAAATTATATGAATAATTTTAGATTGATAGATGAAAAGAAAAATGTAAAAAATAAAATAAATAACGAAATTAATGAATTAAATAAAGAAGAAAAAAGCAATGAAATAAATAAAATATTTATTGAATATAAAAGCTTATTAGAAAAGGAATTATCAAAATTAGAAAAGGAAATTAAAGAAATGGAAATTTTGGAGACTAAAACAAAATTAAAAAATGAAATTAATAAATGTGATATGCAATTGAATTTAAAAAAAGTATTAATAGAGCATTTATATAATATAGATAATAAAGAAGAATTAGTTGAAATCAAAAATTTCATTGAAAATTATATAAAAGGAAATGATGCTTTAAAAATAGAAAGTAATATTAAATTATTTTACGACGAAAATATTGTTAAAAATAAATTTGATAATAAAAATGTTATATTAATTGAATTATTATTGAAATATTCTGAAATAAAAAAAATAATTAAAGAAAAATGTAATATAATATTTAAAATAATAAAATTAAGTAATATAATTGATGAAAAATATATAAATTTATTTATTTCTTTATTTATTAATAAAAATGAAAAAAAAGAAGAAAAAGAAGAAAATAATCATACAATTAAAGATTTATTATGCTCTTTATTTATTAAAGACATAATTTCTTTAGAATTAGAATCAAATTTGGTGAATATTAAAAATGTAATCAATAATTTATATGACTTAAAAAATTCTAACGCATTTGATAAAGAATGGTGCAAAGTTATTGAAAAAAAATATAATTCCAATTTTAAAATATATTTTCCAAAAATAAATAATTATTCATTATTATATTTATTTATTATAAGAAAAAATTTAAATAGCAAAGAAAAAATTAATGGTTTTTTATTTGATTATTTTCCTTCTTTACAAAATAATAATTTATTAGAATCTTTATTAAATTTACAAGTAGATAAATATGAAGAAGTTGAAAAATTATTATTAAAAATAGGAAATTTATTAAATAAGTATTTATTACAAAAAGAAAATGTAAATGATTTAGAATCTCTTTGCAATAATATACAAAATTATTTGAAGAATAATGATATTATAAAAATTAATATTTTAAATAATTTTATAAAAGTCAAATATATATATTTAAATTATAAAAATGATGAAGTATTGAAATTTGATGATATAGAAGAAGGAAAAAATAAAATAAAATTTTCAAATAAATATCCTTCATTAATAAATTATTTAAATTTGAATAATAATATTTATCAAAAAATCATAAATAATCAAAGGATTCACCCTTCTTCTAAGTATATACCTTTATGGCTTTTATGTTTAAGAACATTTGCTAATTGTTCAAATATTATTGTAGATTTTAACTCCAATAAGAATTCAATTATATCTAATATCGAATTTGAAATAAAAAAAAAAATAATACAAATATTATCTAACCATAAGAAAGGAAATAATAATAATTGTATATTACTTATATCTAATAATAATAGCAAAATTATTAATAATGAAATTTATGAGTTTACATATCAATTTATATGCTATTTAATAAAGAAAGCAAATTCTTTTGAAGAAGAAAACAAATCTTATTATATAAATTCATTAAAAGAATTAATAATAGATATTTTTGTTCATGAGTATCAAAAAAATTCAGAAGATATTTTAACTAAAGAACAAATTTTAGAAAAAATAGATAAAGTTATTTTTATTAATAAAACTTATTTAAATAATAAAAGGAATTTAGAATATTATTCAAATGAAAATTTAAAAGAATTAAAATCAAATTTGAATATTTTTCTGAATATGATAATTAATCTAAAAAATATATTAAATAATGAATTTGAGACAATAGATAAATTATATAAAATAAATTTATCTTATAAAAAATTTAATAATGATTGTACTACTTATAATAATTTAATTACAAAAAAACTAATAAATTCAGTTGAATTTAAAGAAAAGTGAATTATTATTCAAGAGTATTATAAAAACAAAGATGTCACTTATGATACATCATATTTATCATCATTTTTTAATTTTTTTACTTATAATAAGATTATTCCAATTAAAAAAGAAGAATATGTAAAGAAATATAAAAATAAAAAAACACCAACTATGATTAAATTTGGAAAAAATAATATAATTAATTATGAAGATTTTATGATTGAACTTGATAAAATATTGGAAAATATTAAAAATATATTAAATTTATTTAATTGTCCAATAAAAGAGATTGATTTTAAAAATGTTATTGATAAATTAAATGATATAAATAATATAAAAAAAGGATTATTTAATATTAATATTCAAAATATCAATTTTGATATTTTCCATGAAATTTCAAATGATTTAAATATATTTATAGATAAAGAATTAAATAAAGCCAATGATAAAATTAATCAAATAATGGACTCATCTAAAAAATTTATCGATAAATATTCTGAAAGATTTAAGGATAGTTTTAAAATATTGGATAAATTAAAGGATGAATATAAAATAAATAAAGAAAATAATAAAAAAGAAATATGTCATCAAAGAAAAATAAGCGAAAAATATAACAAAAAAGAAAATAAAAATTCAAAAGACAAAAAAAAAGGAAACGAAGAAGAAATAATAAATTCATTTTACAAAGAAAAAAAACAAGAAAAAAATAATAAAATAGAAGTAAGTAATAAAAATCAAAATTTGGAAATAAAAGCAAAAGATAATATTCAAAATAATATATTTGATTTAAATGAAAATAATAATATTTATAATAATAAAACTAATAATAATTATAAAGTTCAAAATAATAATGATAAAATAGAAAATTTAGAAATATATAATGAAATTGATAAAAAAACACATCAATATAAAATAAACAAAGATTATAATTCAAAAAATATACAAGAAAATAAAATAAATAAAAAATTAAAGTACAATAATTCAACCCTTAATATTAATAATGAAGAATTAAAAAAAAAATCTGAAAGTAATTTATTGGAGTATAATAAATTAATGAAAATGGGGAAGCATATAAATAATAATAAAGAAAGCAGCAATGGAAGCATTTATTCAAATTCAAGAAATTTGTTTTCTTCAAGGTTAAAAAAAAATAATACTTTAAAAGAACATTTATCTTTAACTATATATAATAATGATGAAAATGAAAATTATTTTATAAACTCTTTACAAAATCAAAATGTAAAACAATATTTTTTAAAAAACTATTCTTTACAAAATGATGAAATAAATGAAAAATTTATTAACTCATATAAAACAGTAGAAAATGAATCCCAAAAAGGTAAAAAAAATGTTTCAAAAAAGCAAATTATAAAAAAGGATGTTGATTCCCAAAAAATTAAAACAAAAAATATAAATAAAAATGAAAATTTAATATATAATAATTCATCCCTTAATATTAATGATGAAGAAATAAATAAAATCAATCCGACAATTTTAAATTATAATAAATTAGCTCAATGCCTAACTAAAAATATAGCAATAAATAAAGGAAGTATATATTTAAATTCAAAAAATTCTTTTTCTTCAAGATTAAAAAATAATATATTTTTTACTATAAATAATAATGAAGAAAATGAAAATAATTACTTAAATTTTTCACTAAATCAAAATATAATAAATGATGTTTTAAAATATAATTCATTACAAATTGATGAAATAAATGAGAAATTTGGTTGTTCATATAAAACAATAGAAAATGAAACCCAAAAAGACAAAAAAAAGGTTATAAATAAAAATATTACTAAAAAAGTTGTTGATTTAAAAGCAAAAAATATATTTAAAAATGAAAGTTTAAAGTACAATAATTCAACCCTTAATTTTAATAATAAAGAATTAAAAAAAAAATCTGAAAGTAATTTATTGGAGTATAATAAATTAATGAAAATGGGGAAGCATATAAATAATAATAAAGAAAACAGCAATGGAAGCATTTATTCAAATTCAAGAAATTTGTTTTCTTCAAGATTAAAAAAAAATAATACTTTAAAAGAACATTTATCTTTAACTATAAATAATAATGTTGAAAATGAAAATTATTTTATAAACTCTTTACTGAATGAAAAAATGAAAGCTTATAATTCTTTACAAAATGATGAGATAAATGAAAAATCTATTTCTTCATATAAAAAAATAGAATATGAGTCAAGAATATATAAAAAAAAAGCTTTTAAAAAACATATTAAGCATTATGTTGTTGATTCACAAAAAATTGAAGAAAAAAATGTCATTAAAAATCAAAATTTAAATGAACAATTTATAGATAATATTATAAATGAAATAAAAAATAAGTTTGAAATGAAAAATGAAAAATATGATTTTGAAATAGAGCTTTTGTATACACCGGAAAATTTGAAAGTCAAAGAAACAAATAATAATGAAAAATATATTATAAAAGATTTAATTAATTGCTCTCAAACTTATACTAATCAATTTTTTGAAGAAATAACAAAAAGCAATATTAATTTTTCTTCAATTTCTTTATGTATTATTATAGATTGCTCCTTATCTTTAGGAAATAAGGCAAAATATATTAATTTAATGTTGGTTTTATCTATAATAAAAGTAATTGAAATAATTGATTTAAAATATGCGATCTTACTTTGTCTTGATAATAAATTCAAAGTATTAATAAAAGATTATAATGAAAAAGTCAATTTTGAAGACCTAATTGAAAGAATATATGAAGCTTGCATAATCGGTCGATATAATAATGATTTAGTTAAGTCTGTTAAAACATCAATAGAGAAACTAAAATATGAAAAAAGAGAAAGAACATTATTTTTTATATTTTGTGATTGTATAGATCAAAGCATACTTTATTACAATTATTGGATAAATAATATTTTAAATAAAGAGACAAATTCATTTATTTTCTTTATTGAAAAAGCTGAATATTTTAAAAAAGAATATTCAGAAGTAATAAAAAAAATGTGGGATACTTTTGAGCAAAAAGTTAAAGTAGCAAAATCAAAAATAAAAATTATTAAAATTAATACATCTGAAAAATATATATTTGAAGGTGCTTTTAAAAATATTTCAACTTTCCTTAATAGTTTACCAAATTTTGATAGTATTAATAAAGAAAGTTCAAATTCATTAAAAGAAAAAGAAGTAAACAATCTTCCAAAAAATTACGATATAAATTATTTTGAAAATCTTTTAAAAGATGAAACTTATAAAAAATTTAACAAAATTTATTTTTTTAATGATAAAAAAAAAAGTGATAATTTTAATTGCATAAATAAATGCAGCAATAAAGAATATAAAGATATTCTAAAATTTGAAAACAAAGAAATTCCAGCAATTAATGCCTTTATAGAAAAATTAAAGCAATCATATCAAGATAAAACTTTAATGGAATCAATTTTTAATCCAAACAAATCCACTCAAAAGCAATTATCATCAAAAGGAACAGAAATTGATATAATGGCGCTAATACTATATACCCTATATCCAGTTCAAGAGCCAATGATATATTTGGAAGAAAGGGGTGGAATGATTAGAGACTATTCTATAACTCTTATAATAGATAATTCAAAATCCTGTTTGAGTTCATTTAATAAAAGGCATTCATTACTAACAATAATTAATTTTTTAAAAATTATATATTCAATGGATATACCTTCTTTCGATTTAATAATTACTAATAAAGAAAATGAAAATCCTTATATATTACTTTTTGATAACCCTTCTATTAATATTTTCAAAAATAATTCACTCTTTGAGCAAGCAATAATAATATTAAGTAATCCTATATTAAATACTAACTTGCCAAATGCTATAAAATCGGCTTATGATTTAAAAAAAATGAAAAAAACTGATAAAGAAAGTTATTTATTTATTTTAACTGATGGTCTATACCATAAGCATTATGAAAAAGAGATAGTTTTTACATCAAAATTGTGTGAAAAAATTGGCATGAAGGTTTTTGGAATAGGGTTAGGGATATATCCTTATAAAGCAAAGGAACTTTTTGAAACTTTTATTTACTCTGAAAATCCAGATTATTTATTAAATGCAATAAGTAAAATATTTGGAAAAATAATTAAAACTGAAACTGAATTATCATTACTATCTGATGAGGAAAAAGAAATTAATTTTGAAGAAATATTTACTAAGTTAAAAAATAATAATGTTTATTTTTATAATATATTAAAAAAAGAATTAGAAGACAAAATAAAAAAAATAGAAGAAGAAGAAAGAAAAAAGAAAGAAGAAGAAGAAAGAAAAAAGAAAGAAGAAGAAGAAAGAAAAAAGAAAGAAGAAGAGGAAAGAAAAAAGAAAGAAGAAGAGGAAAGAAAAAGAAAAGAAGAAGAAGAAAGAAAAAAGAAAGAAGAAGAAGAAAGATTAAGAAAAGCGGAAGAAATGCTTAGGAAACTAAAGAAGAAAGAAATATTAAAAATACAATTTGAATTAAGAAAAGACCAAAAATTAATTCAATCAAAAAATGATGATAAAAATATAGAGAAAGTCAAAGAAGTTCTTGAGCATATGTGTATTTTGGGAAGAATCATGAAAGAAGAAATTTTAGAAGAAAAACGAAAAAATCCTGAAAAATTCATATCAATTGAAGAAGCAATTAAAGAAGAAAAAAAAAATGAAGTTATTTTTTGCCTAGGATTGCTTGCCAAAAATTTAGAGAATTTAGGTATTACTACAGCAATAGAAAAAATTCCTAATCAAGAAGAAGAATCAGAAGGAGCATCAAATACAGTTTTACAATTTATTATGAATGGTATGATAGAAAAGAAAAAATATGATCTTCATTTTGATTGTGGAGAGGAAAGAAATAAAGAATTATTAAATAATAAAAATGAACAAGAAAAATTTAATAAAAAATTAAGAAAAAAAATATCTTTAGAATATAATATTCCAGAAGAAGAGATAATATTAACTAATCCTCAAAAGGGAAGTTATCATATTCAGCTAATATTCCAAACAAATGATTTCAATGATGATTCTTTAAATTTAGATAAATTAAAAGATAAATGTAAAAATGATAAAGAATTTGAAGAATTAAGTAATTTGAAACAAGTTCATAAAAGTTTAATAATGGAAGGATGTAAATTAAGTAAAGATATGGTTGATGCAAGGGGAAATAGAAAAAGCGGTTGGGGAGTTGGCGAAAAAAGAGGAGGATTTAAATATACTCCTCCTTTTAAGGGTTGGATAGGATATGGCCTTAAAGTATGGGACAGATATGATGGAACAAATAACGATTGGTTAGCATATAATGGAAATAAAAATGAATGGGCAGTTGCTTATCATGGAATAGGAGTTAAGTTAGAAGGTAATTTTACTCTTGAAAAAGCCACAGAAAATATTATAGCTGGGGGATTTAAGGCTGGAAAAGGGCAATATTATAAAGATGATGATGATGAAAGACATCCAGGAAATAAAGTTGGTGTTGGAGTTTATTGCAGTCCAGATCCAAAAGTTATGGAATTTTATGCAAAAGGGTCAAAAAGTGAAACTATTGTTAATGGAAAAAAATTTATAATGGGGTTCATGATGAGAGTTAAGCCAGATAAAATTAGATATTCAAAAAGAAAACCAGAGTATTGGGTCTTGAATGGAACAACTGATGAAATGAGGCCTTATAGAATAATGGTCAAAGAATGCTAATTATATTAAATAAAATTAATTAAAATAATATTTATTTATATTAATTATTTTGATTTTATAGTTATTTAATTTAATTTATTTTTAGGACTCAAGGAAATTTTTGGGGATTGGGGATTGGGGATTGGGGATTGGGGATTG
>JAJNAB010024972.1:0-15381 GCA_023783335.1 Enoploplastron triloricatum | reverse complement strand
TAAATTATTTAATTTATTTTAAAAATCCTTTTAATTAAAAATAAATTATTTAATTATTTTATTGAAAAATTATATTTATTTCTATTTTATATTATAAATTAATTTCAAAAATAGAAAAAATAAATGGGAACTGGTAAGCCTTCAAAGGTAGTTAATTATAAAAAAATAGAAAGAAAAGAAACAAATAAAAAAACTGAAGGAAAAATTAAAAAAATTGATAAAAAAGATAACATAACCCACAATTTATTCTATTCAATGGAAAAAAGGAATCAAAAAGAAAATAATACTGACAATTCAAATAATATTGAAAATTTTAAAAGAAATATTATTATCCAAAACTATGGCAAGATTCTAAAAAATATTGATAATAACATTGATAATAATGATGATGAAATAAAAGAAAGTAACTTACTTCATAATAACAAATCTAATAATCTGAATAAAAATAATAATATAATTAATAATCTAATTTCTGATAATCAAAATGAAAATAATGATTTTGATATTAGTTTCAATGATGATAAAAATTTAAATTATATAAATAATGAAAAAGAAAAAGAAAAAAATATTGATTTTGCAAGAAATCAAATTCATAATAAAGATTATGAGAATATTTTAATAAATGATGATTTGGTAATTGAAAAAAAAATAATTAATACAAATATAATATTTGCATTTATTGTACCAAGGAAAATATTAGAAGAATTGACCTTAATATATTTAAATTCCAAGCCAATTAATCATATTTATGAATTTAATTATAAAAATTTAATAATATATATTTATCATATAAAAATAAAAGATGAAAGGAAAAATAATGAAAAAGGTGAATTAATACCTTATTTTGTGAGGAAAAATAAGAAAGAATATTATTATTATTGCAATATTAGATACAATTATTATAAAAGTAATTTTTTTTATAATATAGATTGGAGAATAAAAGGAGGAAATAATTCAAATTTAGATCTTAATTTAAATCTTCTTGATAGAATTTATTTAGTTCATTTTTATTTTTTATATCTAAAAAAAATGGAAGAAGAAAAAGATTTAATAAAAGATTTAATAATTGAAGAAATAAATATTTTAAATTCAAAAGTAAAATTTAATTTCAATGAATTATTATCATTATTAATTAAATCAATTCAATTTAAAGATGGAATTATATTTAAAAAGTGCTTAAATTTGCTAAATTACCAAGAAAAAATAAAGTATGAAAAGGAATTGAATTATTACATTATATCTGAAGATGATATTAAATCTTATTTTATGAATAAAGAACAAATAAAATATTTTCCCAATGAAATTAATAATGAAGAAGAATTAAATCTTTTTGAAATAATTAAAAATATCATTTTAATAAGATATTATAAAAGTAATTTCGAAAAATATTTGGAATATAATATGAAAGATGAAAGTGTTTTAAAAAATATCTTCGATAGTATTCAATTTTTGTCACAAAATAAATATTTTATAGATGATACTATATTATCTAAATTGTTTATAATTGCAAACAATAAAAATCAAATAAAAATATTATATTCGCAATTCAATAATATTTTGGATTTTTTAAATGTAAACTTATCTTTTTATAATATAATAAGCAAATTTTTTTATGGAGATTCATTAAAAGTAATTGATTATATTGATATTAAAAAATTGAATAATGATTCGAAAGAATTTACTGAATTTACAAAAGGCTATAGTAAAATTTTAGATAAAGAAAAAGAATATGGATTTTCATTTCTAGATTTTAATGACTTTATATCACTTTATATAAAGCAATGCCAAATAAATAATTCAAAATATATTGATACTTTATTAAATTTATTTAATAAATATAAAGAAAGTTCTAATATTTTAGATTATACAAAAATAGTTTTATATGAAAAATTGCATAAATATTATTTGAATTTTATTAAAAGAAATTTGGTAGTTGGTTATGAAATATTGGTAATAATAACGGAAAAAGATTACTTTTATTTTGATAATAAATTTAATTCTAAAGAAAATCGTCCACTTGAAATATTTAATAATATTGACATTGAAAAAGAAAATAAAATTTTTTTTGAAGAATTTCAAAAAAGAAGCATATGGGAATATTTTTTAATATATAATGAAGAATTTATTATTTATTTTTTAAATAAAATAAAAAATGTTGAATATTTCCAAAATATTTTCAGTTTGTTTCCTAAGGGAATTATTGTTGCTCTATATGGTAAGAGTGCATTATTATTAGCCCAAAGTTATAAAAATCTATTATTAAAAACTAATTTCCATTCTTCTAATTTTATAAGAGATTTTATTGAAATATTAGATATTTTATCAAAATCTAATTCAGATTGTCTAGAATTTCTTAATTTTATTGAAGATAAAATAGATAGAAGACTAATTAATCAAATATATTTAGATATAATAAATTCTAATATAAAAGTTGATATAAATGAAATTACTTGCAATTCAATTATCGATTATTTACTAAATAATAATAATAGCAAAAATATTGGCAACTCTAAAAGCCTTGCTATGATAATGTTTTTCTTGGAAAAAACTGTTAATCAAGAAATGTATGTTAAATCTTTATTAAATCATCTATCTAGTTATTATTTAAAGCCCGAAAATTTCTTGAACGAAGAAAACTCTAATAATTTTAAAATATACAAAATTTTATATCAAAAGAATTATTTTACTCGCAATTTAGATTGGTTTATTAAAAGTAATTATTATATTAGGACTGTTAATTCAATTGAAAAAATATTAGATTTATTAGAAAATTTAAATATTAATTATTCAACATTATTTTTCTTATTTGATCATTATAAAGATTATCTAAAGGAAAATATTATAACTCTTTGCTTTGGAAGATTACAAAAGGCCAATAATATTTATAATAAACTTAATGATATTAAAAGTGAAATATTTGAGAGAAAAAATGATTTGAATGAAATAATAAATTTTTTAAAATTTTATTATTCTAATTCAAAAAAAGAAGAAATAAAGGAATGTACTAAAGTTATAAATGAAACGAATCAATTTAAAATATTTCAATTCAAAAATGAGAATTTTAATAAAAAATTTTCTAATATTCTTAAATATAAAGAAGATGCATATAAATATAATCAACTAAGCAATTCTTTATTTTTTATGATTATTTATAGAGGACAAAAAAATAAATTAATAATAAATGAAGAATTAATTTTGATAAAGGCAATCAACGAATATAATAAATTAAAATCTTTATTTGACAATGATAATTATAAAGAAAAATTAATTTTACTGGATATCTTTTTTGAAGAATTAAAAACAAAAGTGGATCGTGCTTTTATTATAAAAAGAGAAATTAATTATTTAAAAAATTATTTCAATTTAAACGATTTAATAACAACAGATTTAGAAACATATATTATAATTTATTTATCTAAAGAAGAAATTAAAAGATTATTTTTAGGAATCCAAACATTCATAGAAATATTCAAATTGAGAAAAACTGACTTTTCAAATGTAATTTCAAATTATATTAAAGAAATTGATAATAAAGAAGCATCCTTAGAAATAAATAATAAATTATCGATATTTGTTAAAGAAAAATTAAATTTAAAATATGAATATGAAAAAGATGAACAATCAGATATATTCAGTGATTGCATAGAACAGCTTCCAGGTAAAGAAGGCAGTATAGCATTTGCTCTTGGAAAAGAGGAATGGGAAATTAGAAATTTAAATGAATTTATAGGAATGGAAGAAAATCCTTTGTTACAAACAGATGATATCCTTGCTTTTGTAAAATCATCCTTATTTATTAATTCTATTTTTGATGAAAAAAAAAATAATAATAATGATGAATATATTTATGAATATTTTAAAAATAAATTAAATGAAAATAATTTTTTATTAAAATCATTTAAAGATTATTTAGAAAAATATAACCTTATTGAAAATTTATATAATGAATATTTAAATAAACCCGAAGTTTCAAAAATAAAAATATTATCCATAATTCAAAATGCTCAAATAAAAATATCTAATTTTTATGAAGGGGAGTCAACAATTAATTTCTTATGTAAATATAAAAGTGCAAGAAATAATAAAGAAATAGATATAACTTATGATGAATTAAATGAATTAAGGGATAGAGCATTATTTTCAAATCCTAAAGAAAATTTATCAAAATATTATAATTATACAAATAATAATAAAGAAAATAAAGATATTTTATTGGATGAAAATGAAAAAAAAAGATTAATAGAGAATGAAAAATTTTTAAAATTTGTAGGGCAAATTAAAACAATTAAGCAATATTTAGTAGATCTTAATGATAAAGGATATCCTAAGAATATTGAAATAATAATAGAAATAAAAGATGGCTATATATCTTCTAAATGGATTGGTTCAAATAAAATGACATTTTCTATGGAAAATTTAATAGATAAATTGTTAGATTTATTTAATGAACAATTAAAATGTATAATCAAAATGTATGAAAGCAAACCTTGGATGAGATTTTTTTATGGAAAACAATTTTATCTTTTTAACAAATATATAGATGATAAAATATTTAAAAATGATATCAATACAGATTTATATAAAATAAACAAAAATAAAGTATTTTCATTGGTAAAATATTTAACAGGCTTAAATTTAGATTCAATAAAAAATGAATCTTTAATTTTAAAAGAAATTAAGGATAAATATAAAAATATAGAAGAAGAAAATGTTCAAAATAATTTGGAAAAAATAAGTTTTTATTTAGAAAAATTATTTGTTAATCAGATTAGTGTTAAAACTATTTTAACAAAAAATGAAATTAAAAGAAAAAATTATAAAGGATTTTATACAATTGAATTTCCACAAAATTCATATGAAATAGAAATATTAAAATGGTACATTAAATTAACTAATAATTTACCCTTATCATTTACATTACTAATTTGTAATAATGAAACTACAGAAGAAGAGTTGATTTCATTTTTATATAGAGTTTTTTATTGTGAATATAATATATTATTTCTTCTTCAAAATATAGAAGAATTATCTAACGATAAAAGAATAAAAATTCTAAAAATGTTAGGTAATGAAAATTTAAATAAAAATATGAAATCCTGCTTTGTAATATCTTATTATTCCCAAACTACAGATATATACAAATCAATTATTAAACTGAAAGTACATAAGAAATTGAATGAAGTTGAAAAAAAGTTGAACATATCAAATGCATTAAATGATATAAATAAATTAATAAATAAAATTTATTCCATTTCTTCAAATTCTTCTGGAGTAGGAAAATCTTTTTATGTAAAACATAAGGCCAAAAAACTTAATTTAAATTATATATATTTTCCGATTGGTGGCTCATATAATAAAGAAGAAGTAATTAAAAGATTAAATAAATTAATTTTGGAAAATTCTTTTGAAAATTCATTATTACATTTGGATCTTTCAGAAACAGATAACGACTATTTAACAAAAGAAATAATTTTTTCTTTAACTATTTTAAATAAATATGGTCATAATGATAATACTGTCTGCATATCTAAAGATTTATATATTTATATAGAAATTCCTTTTGGATTTACTGATTTTAGAGAAAGGTTTAATATTCTAAATATTTTTCAAAAAATAGAATTGAATATTGGGAATTTACCTCCATTAAATGATGATTCTAATAAAGGAAGAAATATTGGAGACTCTGATATTCAAATTGTTGCTAGTTTATTGGATCTATTTGACAAACATTTAATTGAAGGCCAAAATCTTGATCTTAATTCAAGACAAACAATGAATATTGATACTTGCCAAAAAATAATTAAAAAACACTTTAATATTAAAAATCCAAATTATTATCAAATTAATACTTTTATTAAAATAATGTCTTTTCAATCAAAAAATTTTCTTGAATCAACATATGTGTCTATAGAAGAATTAAAACATCATAATTTATTAAATATCAGACAATTTATGGTTGATGCTTTAATAAAAATTACAAAAAGTTTTATAGAAGGTGTTTTTAATAGATTAATATCATCTCAAGGACAATCAATATATTTTATTGAAAATAAAAATAAAATTAATATAAAAGAAATTGCATTAAAAGCTTTGACTCAAGAACAAGATATGATTTCCTTTGATAAATTCAAACCAAGTTTAATTTTTTTTAATGAGGATAAACAATCTTTAAGTATTATTACTTCATGTTCTAATAATGAAAAAGAATATAAAAATCTTGAAAAATTATATAATTCACAATCAAGAGAAGGGCAACATTATAATTTATTGGATTATAAAAAGTTAAATAGCGATCAAATTTTGGATGAAGTGAAAAAAGTTTTAAATATAAATAGAAGAATTAAAAAAATATACAAATTCTTATGTATTTACATCAGATAATTTCATTAAATTAATATTAATTTTAACGAGGGTTAGGGCTAATGTGCCTATTATAATGATGGGTGAAACAGGATGTGGTAAAACTTCATTACTAAGGGTTTTATCAAAATTGCAAAATAAAGGAGAATTGAAAATGAAAATAAAAAATATTCATGCTGGGACAGAAGAAGAAGATATTATCCAATTTATGGAAAATACAGAAAAAGAATTAATTGAAGAAGAAGAAAAAATAATAAATAATGAAAAAATTGAATTTGATAAAAATAAGATAATATATGAAAAAGAAGGAAAAAAATATTATGATGAAAAAAAATATTTTATTAAATTTAAACAAGATTTGCCAAAATTATGGGTATTTTTAGATGAGATAAATACTTGTAATTGCTTAGGATTAATTAGCGAAATATTATGTCAGCACTCATATAGAGGGAAACAAATAAGCAATAATATTGTTTTTTTTGCGGCCTGCAATCCTTATAGATTATATACAAAGAATTCTGAAGATATTGGACTTATAAACAAAAAAAAACATATTAAAAGAAATTATGTTTATTCTGTTAATCCTTTACCTCATTGTTTATTAAATTTTGTTTTTGATTTTGGAAATTTAAAAAAAGAAGACGAAGAAAGATATATAAATAGTATGGTTGAAAAAACTTTTGAAAAATTTTATAATTTGGATGATAATAAAAAAAATGAATATAAAAATATTTCAAATATAGGTTCAAAATCTATATGTATTTGCCAAAATTTTATTAGAGAATTTTGTGATATATCTTCAGTTAGTCTTAGAGAAGTAAGAAGATTTGATTTATTATTTAATTGGTTTATTGAATATTTTAATATAAAAAAAGAAGTATTAAAAGAAGAAGAAGAAAAATTAAAAAAATTAAAAATAAATCAATCAGATAATGCTTTAAAATTTTTAAAAAAAAATGAATTAGATTATTGTAAAAATTCAGTCAATTTATCTATATATATGTGCTATTATATTAGAATTTCAAATAAAAATTTAAGGAAAGAATTATCTAGAAAGTTGAATGCATATTTTGATAATAATTTTCTTAAAATTCCAATAGAAGAATCTTTATTTATTGTTCAAAATGTTAAATTAGAAAAGGGAATAGCAAAAAATGAAGCATTATTAGAAAATATATTTAGTTTATTTGTATGTATATTAAATAAAATTCCATTATTTATTGTTGGAAAACCAGGGGCAAGTAAATCTATGAGTGTACAAATAATATATAATTCAATGAAAGGACATAATTCTTCAAATCCTTTTTTTAAAAAATTTAAATCTCTTTTTTTATATCCTTATCAAGGGTCTGATAACAGTTCTTCTAAAGGAGTTTTAAATATTTTTCAAAAAGCAAGAGCTCCGATAAAAAAAAGTATTGAAGATAAAAAAGAACTTAATTTTATTTCTGCTGTTTTTTTTGACGAAATGGGGCTTGCTGAAAATAGTGTAAATAATCCATTAAAAGTTATTCATTCACAATTAGAATATGATGAAAACGAGTATAAAGTGGCTTTTATAGGGATATCAAATTGGGTATTAGATGCTTCTAAAATGAATAGAGGAATTTCATTATTACTACCAGAGCCAGATTTAGAAGATTTAATAGATACATCTGAAAAAATAGCCAAATCATATGATGAAAATATTTTAGAAAAATATAAAGAATTATTTGAAATTTTATCTAAAACATATTATAATTATAAGCAAAAAACAAAAAATGAAGAAACAGAAGATTTTCATGGTAAAAGAGATTTTTATCATTTAATAAAAATTGCTGCTAAAAAAGTCATTGAATACGAAGAAAATAAAAAGAATAATTTATTGAATATTGATGAAAAAAATAATATACATTCCAATAAAATAATCGAGGAAATAGCTATTTCAAGTTTAGAAAGAAACTTTGGAGGATTAGATAATTCCTTAAATATAATAAAAAATATATTTTATTCTTATTATGGAAAAAATAATATTGTTAAAAAATATAATGTATTAAATTGTATAGAAGAAAATTTAAAAGATAAAGAAAGTAGATATCTTTTATTAATATCAAAATCTTCAATTAGCTCATATTTATTAAATCTAATATTTAATAAAATGAATATTCAATATAAATTTTACATTGGAAGTAAATTTAGTAATGAAAAAGAAAGTGAAGATTATTCGGTTAAAATGTTGAATAAAATTCAACTTCAAATGGAATCAGGAGGGATATTAGTATTACATAATTTAGAGCTAATTTATCCATCTCTTTATGATCTTTTTAATCAAAATTTCACAAAAATGGGAAATAAAAATTATGCGAGAATAGCTTTTTCATCAAATAAATCATATTCTTTAGTTGATAGCAGTTTTAAAGCAATTATATTAGTTGATAAAGAGAAAATATATAAGCAAGAGCCTCCTTTTTTAAATAGATTTGAAAAGCATGAAATATCATTTCAATATTTATTAAACGATATTCAAATTTCATGGGCAAACTATATTTATTCATTAATAAAAGAAATTGCAAAAAACAGATGTGAAATTGATTTTAATAATCAAATCTTTAATTTTAATTTAGAAGAAATAGAAGGATTAGTTTATCATTATTGCAATTTACATAACAATAAATCAACTGTAACTTTGCAAGGAACTCTTAGATATATTTTTAATAAAATAGTGCCAACTTTTTCTCAAGATATAATTGCCTCTTTAAAAATGAGTAATTTTGAATCAAAATATAGGGATATAAGTGAATTAATATATGATATTTACAATAAAAAATATAACAATTTAAAAGATTTTTTAAAAAATACAAATAAAAATAAAAACATAATATTTACTTTTAGCAATCAATTTGATCCAATTTTTATTGATAATATTGAAAATAATAATGATAATTATCTAATTGAGGAAAATTGTAAAAAATTGGGAAATATTTCTGATATGAAAACTAAAAAAATTGATATATCCTCACTTAAATCAGAAAAAGATTTTGAAAATAGAATAAAAGATTTTTATAAGAATCAATCATTAAATCTTTGTCTTTTAAAATTTACTGAAAAAGAATTAAACAAAATGTATCATATTGATTTTCTTATAGATAGCTCATTAAAAGATTTTGAACTACTTAAAAGAAGAAATATAAAAAAAGAAGAAGAAAAAATACAAATTTATCAAAATAATAAAATATTTTATTTTATATTCCATTTTAATAATAAAAAAAATAATAATGCTGATAATTATTTAGAATCAAGCTACTTAAATGAAGAAAATGATGATAAATCTTTAAATAAAAATTTTTTAATAATAGTATATTTAAATAGAAAATTTGTAAATGATATTCAAAATAAAAAAGTAAATAAAGCTTCTCAAAATTCAGTAATATCTTTTTTATCGAATTATAATCAAATATTTATTGATAATTTAAATTGGGATAGAGGAAATTTTTCTGATTTTATTAATCAAAAACCAGATGAAATATTAAAAAACTACATAAATTTTAATAAAATTATTCAAGAAAATATATATACTTTTTTTTCTTATTTTAAATATAACTTCAAATATTCATTCAAAAATGAAGAGGAAGAAATAAATTCAAAAAATTATATTGAAAAATTGGTTGAAAAAATAAGAAATAATAGTGAAAATATATCTCAATATTTATATAATTCTACTTTAATTTTTTTTGAAAAAAAGGAAAATATTATAAAAAATTTGTCATTAGATAAATCTTTCTTTAAATGCTATGATGATCTTTTTTCTTCTCTAATATATTATTATGAAAAAGAAACTAAAAAATATCTATTACAATTGATTTTTTCTTTGGAAAAAAACCAAATAATTAAATATATCGTTGTAATTGGATTTTCAAAATATCAAGAAATTAATAATTATATACAAGATTTTATTTCTCATTTTTCTGAGAACATTAATTCATTACCAATACCAGTTGAAAGGCTTCAACAAAATTCAGTTGGAACTATTTTATTAAATTTAAAAATTCCTTCAATTAAAAATGTTTTCTTCAAAATATTAGCCTATATTCAAAATGATATAAAAGATGAATACTTAAATAATGAAGAATTATTCATAAATAAGTTAAATAATGGCATTAGAATTGAAGAAAATGAATTTTTAAAAAAGGAAAATACCAATATTATAAAAAATGTAAATAAAAATGAAAAATTTAGGCAAAATAATGAAAAATATGAAGAAATTAAACAAAATTTACAAAATAAAGTAAATAATGAATTTAATAAACAAAATTTATTTAGAATATTAAAAGAAAATAATAATTTGGAAATATGTGAATTAATATTTGATGATTATTTAATTATTTTTTTTGATAAATATCATACTATTGAAATAATTGAAAATCATGAAAAACATAAAAATTTAATATATTTATTTTTTAATTTATTAAATAATCAACTAAATGAAGAAGAATCATTTGAAAAAAATATTAATATTATTGATACTTCAAGCAAGCAAAACAATAATAACAACAAAAATAATAAAAAAAATAAAATAGATTTTGACACTATTATACACAATATTATTTTATGTGAAATATATTCTGATAAATTCTCAAAATTATTAAATATAATAGATATAATAATTAATTATTTTCCAAAATTTAATATTAGAGATTTAGAAATAATAATTAATAATAAAATTAAATATAATAATACAATTAACAAAGAAGAAAATCTTAAAATTAATCAAATTTTTTATTTAATTTTTGAATCTATATTAATATATTTAAGCAATGAAAATTTAGGAATTGCATCTTATGATGAAAATAAATTTTATGAATTTATTAAAGATTTCCTTAATATTAGTGAAATAATTGAACAATTATATATTTATTTTAATCTAGATTCAATTGAATTATGTAATATAAAAATTATTTCACAATTAATCAAAGATATTAGGAATAAACCTGGATATAATTATACAAAAGATAATCTATCTCATTTTTTATTAAATGTTGTTTTTTCATTAAAAAAAGAAAAAAATTACCTAATTAATGAAAATAAATTAGAAAATGAAAAAGAAGAAATAAACAAAAAATTAATTGAAAATTTCAAAGATTTAATTAATCAAATAGAATTAATATATCAAATCTTTGATAAAGATAATAAAGAATTTATTCATAAAATAAAATTATTTATATATAAAATACAAATTCTTAAAATTAAAAATAATGATTATATTCAAGAAATTATTTCAACAATATTGAATAATGGAGATTTAATAATTTATTCAGAAATTTTTATAAAATTAATATTACCTGAAAAAAGTTTAATTCCCTTATTACCCTCAGATGATAATAAAAAATCAGAAAAATATTATGAAGAACAATTTATAGCTTATTTTAAAAATACAAATTCATTAAAGCAAAAGACAAAAATTAATTTATTTAAATTAAATGACAATCAATCTTCAGTACTTGAAGAGATTATATTATTTTATTTTGACAAAATATTTAAAACTTTTTCATTTAATATAGAGAAGCAAGTTAATATAAAATTTAATAAAAATATATATGATGAAATACCATTAAAATATTTTAAAATTTGTGTAAATATCTTGGAAGAAATACATAAAACAGAAAAGTGTTCTATAAGTGAATTTACTAATTTAGTAAAATTATATTCAATAAGTTATATAAAAAATTATTTAAATATATGCAACTATTATAATTAAAGAAGAAAAGATATGGAATAAATTTTCTTTTAAATCATTTCATGCTTTTTTAAAAAAATCTGGCAAGAAAAATAATATAATTAAAGTAATTGAAATCTATATATTTAAATTAATAAATATTAAATATGACAATAATTTTCTATTTTTTTTAAGTTTTATGAAAGAAAATTACGAAAAAAGAGATATTAATTATTTTACGATGTTTAATTTTAAATCTGAGCAAAAAGCAATATATCACTCAATTTTAAATATCGATATCAAAGATCAAATAATTATTACTACTTTTATCAAAGAAAAAACTGATAAATTCCAAAAAGAATCAAATATTCCAAATCTATTAAAAGATTCTTCAGAGCCTAGAAAATTAGATATTTTATTTTCATTTATATGTAATAATTTATTAATTGAATATTTAGAAACAGATAATAATAAATTAAATCAAAGTTTGCAAATGTTAAATAATTTTTACAAAATTTCACAAAAATTACTTAATAATAATCTTTTAAATATTAATAATATTCAATCTAAAATATTAGATTTTCTTTTAAAGCCAAATATTTTTTATAAAAGTGTTATTCAAAAGCTAGGAAAAAATATGAGTTTAAATAGATTTGAAATTTTATTATATTCTTTTAGATTTATTTTATTTATTCAAAGTGAAAATAATAATTTTTTTTCTAATTTTTTTCAAAAAAATTTAGATAATTTTATTCAAAATAATTATTTTCCAGGTGTATATTTAAAAAATGATAGATTTTTAGATTATTATCCTCATGTTGAAAAACACCTTATGAACGAAGCAAAAAATACAGGATGCTATGTTTGTTCTTGTGGATTTTATTATTCGGTTGAACCTTGTGGTTGGCCTTATCAAAAATCAATATGCTTTTGTGGAGAAGAAATAGGTGGAGAAGACCATATATTAGTTAAAAGAAAAGGGCATATGAGAATATATAAAAATCAAGAGGATTTAAATTCTTATAGTAAACAAAACAAATCTTATGCTCATGATCAAGTAATGACTCTTGAACAATATAAAAAAGAAATAATAGACAAAAGACCTTTAATTAATTATAAGGGTATCCTTCAGGAAACTATAAAAAGTTTTTCAAGTAATAAAATTAAAATTAGAGAAATGAATATTCTTACATATAAAATTTTGCATTTTATTCTTTTTTCTCATTTATTTTTTGCTAATTGTTTCGGAGAGTTGGAAGATGATAAATTAAACAAAGAATATTGTGTTGTGAATATGTCTTGTATTGAAATTCTTGAAGCTGATTGGAATTTTATAAAAGATTATTTAAAAGAAAATGGAGGCTTTATAATACAAATTTATTTACATTATATTTTTGACTCTTTAGTAACAATATTTCAAAAAAGTAGTATAAATTTTGATACTCCAGAAAAAAGAAATAATTTTGAAATTGAAATAAATAATTTAATAAATAAAATAAATAATAATATTAATTTATATAAGGAATATGAAAAAAAGTATCTAGTAGCTAATAGCCAAGCATCTCTTGATTTAAAATCTGATAAAAGTCTAATTTTTGAATATACTGAGCCTAATTATTATTTAGAAAATCAATATCCTTTTTTAAAATATTTTTATATGAATAAAATTCCAGAAAAAAAAGAAATATATCAAAAGCTTCAAAAAATAATTGACTATAATTTAAAATATCCATTATTATATACTTATTTTTCTGAAGAAGGCAATGAAAAACTAAAGTTACTACAAAACTTAACGGATATTAATAATTTTACAAATAAATTATTAAGTAAATATTCATATAAAATCTCAAGAGCAAATGCAAAAAAAATAACAATTAATTCTATTATAAAGGAAAATGATAATAACAAACTATTATTTAATAAATATAAAAAAGCTTGGGATAATATTAAACAATATGCTATAAAATATGAATGTAGGAGTGAAATGACTGTATTAGAAATATCTAATAAATCCCCTTTATGCGACTTTTTAGTTGATAATGGTGAATTATATCATGGAATGTACTTATCAGCTATATATGATGTATTTATTGAATGGCAAAATAGTATATTGAATAATATAATCAATTGCAATTCACAAAACGGATTATTAAATTCTTATATTTCGTTAATATCTAGAGAAGTATTTGTTCAAGAAGCTAATAAAAATGAAATAATGTCATTAGAAGAATATAATAATAGTCAAATTATAGAAAATTTATTATTAAAAAATATATATAGGAATTGTTTTGAAAAAAATAATGATACTAATGAAACTATTATAAACTATTTAAATTATAATAATAATAAATATGATTTTGACCAAATGGAAATAGATTTTGGGAAATTACTTCTTTTAGGGAAAAAAAAGTTTATAAGCAAAGAAAATGATAAAAATTATTTAAAATTTATTGTATATAGATATGAAGGATTCAGAAATAATAATAGTAGTATAATAATAGAATTTAATATGAAATATAAGCAAAGAGAATTATTATTTGAAGAAAAAGAAGATCTTAAAAATTTTTTAAAAGATAAAAAAATAATAAATATTGAAAAACAGCAAATAAAAAAAATAAAAGATATTGAAGATATGTATTTTTCATTACAAACTCTATTATTTTATATATTTAAAGAAAATTTCCCCATAAATGAATCAATTAATAATATAATTTCTCAATTACCCGAATATGTCATAATTTTCCAAGAATTAAAAATAATGTTTCAAAATTTTAATAATTTCAATTTGGATTCTATTTTAAAAATTTTTGAATTTTTTGAATATCTATGCTTTACTCAAATAAGAAACAATTTAAACCAAGAATATAAATCAAATATTACAAAAAATATGAAAGACAAAATATATGATTATTATTTGAATGATAATAATGGAATTATTTTAATTTCCAATAATTTTATTGATGCAATAAGAAAATTAATTTCAAGATATTTATCAGGAAAAAGAAGTGATAATGAAATTAATGAAAATATTAAATTAAAAGAATATATTATAAAAGAAGAATTATGGGATAGAGATCCAACATCTGATAAGGATTTAAATAATGCAATAGAAGACTTTTTTAATAAATTTGATATAAGTGTTGGGCAGTGTTTATCTCTTTATGATTGCCTTAATAAAAATAATAAAAATATAATTAAATGAGAAATATTCATATTTATTTTATATATTAATTAATTAAATTATAAAATAATTATATATTATTTATTATATTTCTCTTTAAAAATTTTTGGGGGATTGGGGATTGGGGATTGGGGATTGGGGATTGGGG
>JAJNAB010024971.1:0-15393 GCA_023783335.1 Enoploplastron triloricatum | reverse complement strand
TTTATCTCCAATGAACATAAAAAATAATATTTTTGAAAATTATAATTCTAATAAAAATTACTTCAAATGAATTTAATAATTTTAAAAAAATAATTTTTTTAAACATTTAAATCAATTAAATTAAAATTTATTATTTATATTTATTAATAATTTAATTATTAATAAAAAATCTAAAGATTTATAAATCAAAATAAAAAATATATTAGTATAAAATGAGTGAAGATGTTAATAATCCTGAAGATCAAAATGAAATTAAAGAAAAAGAAGAGAAGAAGAAAGAAAAAAAGGACAATAAAACAAAAAAAAAAGAAAAAAAACAGAAAATAGAAGAAGAAAAAAAACAGAAAAAAGAAGAAGAAAAAAAACAGAAAAAAGAAGATAAAAAAAAGAAAAAAGAAGAAGATAAAAAAAAGAAAAAAGAACTATTATATGTTTATTTTATTGAAAACCATCTTTTAAAGATCCCCACAAAAATAGAAATAAGTGAAGTAAAGTTTGCTAAAGATTTAGAACCCTTACAATTAGGCGAGTTTGAGAGAAATGAAAAAGTTTATCTTTATACAATTTATAGATTCAAATATTTTCCTTTAAATGAAGATGTAAAAGATGAAGTAACGATTAATCTTTTAGATGAAAAAAATAAATTTAATACTAAAGTTAATGTGAAAGAATATGATAGAAATATATTTATATATGATTTTAGGTTTAATCTAATTCATAATAAAATGCTAAAACGAATTGAGCCCCCAGAATCCTATGTCTTAAGTCATGAGGAACAATTTGATTATTATATTGATTTATTAAGAAAAAAATTGAAAATTTTACAAGATTCAGAAGAAAATATAGATTTAATCTTATCAACTCACCAACTATTAATGAAAGAAGGGGTAAAATATAAATTTTCTTTTTACTTAATTATTTTCTTCCAATGCTTTGGTTGCCAAGCAATAAGAAATCATTTAATGCTATTTAATCCTGATAAAATTGAAAATGCAGGAGAAATAGATCCAGATATAATAATTAAATTAAATAATATTTTGAAAATAAAGGAAAATAGATCTTTGAAATATATAGATAATTTAGAGAATGAAAAAGATAAAGAAAAATGTAATAATAATTTTTATTCTATATTTTTATATTTTAATTATTTATTTAACGAAGAAAAATTCAAAGAGTTTTTGAGCACGAAAAAATATGAAAATTATATATATAATTCTTTATTAAATTATAATAATTTATTTGAAAAAGAAATTCTTTCCGATGAACAATTTAAAACTTTAATAGAGACAGTACCTAATTATAATAAGTTATTAAATGCATTAATATATAATCATGGTATTTTAAATTTACTTCAATTAATAAAACAAAATTTTGAAAAAATTGCAGAATTATATAGCATTGCAGAAAGCGAATTAAAAAATAAATCTAAAAAAAAAAATCTTGTTATTAAATTAGAATTAGTTGTAACTGCAGAAAAGAATGATAATTTAGAAGAAATTTCTAAATTATATATAGAATTGATAGATTTGCAAATGAATAAAACAAAAACTATATTTCTTTTATTTTCTGAAGATTTATGCAAGGCATATATTGACTATTCTGAGAGAAAAAATGTAAAAAATTTATTTTGCATAAAGAATATTATTAAAGCTATTAAAAATAAAAATACTAAAGTTGAATTAGAAATTAAAAATTTAGATAATATTATTCATGAAACAGGAATAGAGCTTTCTAAAAGCCATATTCTCACAAACAATGAAATATTAGATTTTATAGAAAAAGATATTATTTGCAATAAATCATATTATAAAAATGAAAAAATATTTGATATATTTACTAATATTAATGTTGGATTAATAGACAATATATTTTACGAAAAATGGAATAAAATAAAATGGAAAGATATTTTTGGTGATAAATATCCTAATTTTTTTGAAAATATATCTAAATTTATAGTTAATATAAAAGATTTTCATATATTATTCAATTTGTTCAAAATAAATAAAAAAGAAGATAATAAGCAAGATTTAGATGATAAAATATTGGAATTATTACTTAAAAAATTCATTAATTTAAGTCAAGAAGGAGAATTATCTGAAAATATTAATGAAAATTTAATCCAATTAATTTATAATTGTGAGATAAGAAAATACAATATTGAAGAATTTTTAAAAAAATTTGTTCAAATTAAAATTAATTCTAAAATTGTTATTAAAGTTTATATTGAATTAATAGAAAAATATAAAGAAGAAATTAGAAATGAAACTAAAAATTTAATAATAAATTTTTTCATTGACAATAATAATAATTCTAATTCAGATACAATATTATTTTTAATAGATAATTGCCAGGAATTAATTTTTGAAATTTTAAGAAGATTAGAAAGATTTAAATTAGAGAAATGTGAATTTTGGAAAAGTGAAGAAACAGATAAATTAAAGTTATTTAAGGGATTATTAAAAAGAAATTATATTAAAAAAGATGATTTTGGAATGGCTGAATATTCCAAAGAAACGTTAGATATGATATGTGAACTTCAAAATGATATAATTGATGGAAATATTTTATATAGTGATATAAATTTTTTTTATAAAGAAAATAAAAAGGATGAATTATTTCAAAGATTATTATTAATTAGTTTAAATGAAGAAGGAAAAGCTCTTGAATTTAAAGAAATATTTGATAATTTTATGAAGAAAAATAAAATAATTCTTGATGATTTACTATTAGTAAAAAATGATTTAGTCAAATTTCTTTATATAACAGAAAGAAAAACTATAAAAATATTAGATGATATGATTACTTCAATAAATACAGGGAAATTAAATTGTTTTCAAAAAAATTATAAAAAGCAATTTGAAGATTTAATGGATAATTTCAAAGCTAAAGCCAAGGAAAGATCTATAAAGAAAGAAAGTTTATTTTTTCAAAATATATTTAAAATTAATTCACAAATATATAAAGAAAAAGATCAAAAATGCATTAATGAAACAGAATTAAATTTTGATAAATTATCGGATATTTTTTCTGATAAAGGTGTTCATAATTTAAATGAAGATTTACTAAAAATATGCCTTGATTCAATTAGAGGAAAAAAAGAAGATTTTATTGAGTTAGAAATTAAAAAATTAATTGATATTTTTAATGATAAAATCTTTGGCTCTATATATGATCAAAAAGTTATAATTCAAAGCTTGATTATATTATCTAAAAAAGATGATATTAAAAAAGTAGCAAATGCTATCTCTGAATTCATAAAAATCACAAAAGTAGAAAAGACTGATTTTTATAAAAATATATTAACAATAATATCAACATTAAAAGATTCAAATAAAGAGGATGATATTAAACAGGCCATTAATTATTTAAAAGAAGGCACTATTGATATAGATATAATATATGAAGAAAACAAAACTGGCAATTATATAAACATTCTATTAAAACTTATAGAACAGCCTGAATCAATTACGTTTTTATTTCAAAAAACTGTAGATGATTGCCGTAGTTATCAAGAACTTGTAGGAGAAATAGATGATGGATTTTTAACATCAAATGATATACTAGAACTTGAAAAATGCGTTGAATTTACAAGCAAAATAGGAAATGAACAAACTATTAAAAAAATGAAAGATAAAGAGATAATTAAATCCTTTGTTAAAGAAGTTGATCTAAATAAGAAAATAGAAGTCTATATTGAAAGATATTCAAATAATTTTCTTGAATTAAAAAAATTAGCATCTGGTCTAGATAAATCCGAAGCATCAAAACAAAAAATAAAATCAATTTGCCTAAAATCAATTTTTATTTTGAAAAGTACAAAAGGAGGATTTTTTAAAGGGGAATATAATGATATTAATGAAGAAAATGACAAAAATTTGAAAAAAGATGAAAAGAAAATTATTAAAGGAATAAATTTAGAAGATTTACTTGAATTAAGAGATAGAGCTCAATTATCCAAAAAAATGACTGGGGAAAAAGATGAGAAAGAAATTTTAGAAAATAATAGAAAATTCATTGAAAAAGTTACTGAAATATATAATATTTATAGTTTATTAAAAAGCATAAATATTTCTGGATATCCCGAAGATATAGAAATTGAAATAAAAATAAATAAATTTATATCAGAATATTCTGGGCTTGGACAGAAATTTAAAGAATTTCAAAAAGTTATTTCAAAATTAAGATCAATATTAAATGAGTTTAGAAAATGCCAAATAAAGGCATATGAAGAAAGGCCCTTAATAAGATATATTTATGGAAGGCAATTCAATATGATTTATAATAATTTAAAGATGAAAAAAAATGAAAAAATGATACCGTTTTTAATGTTTTTAACTAATAATTTAATGAAATATGAATTATCTGATTTTTTTTCTTATAAGTCGACTTCTAATATTTATGAAGATATTATTAATAATAGTGAAAATTATTTAAAAGAATTATTATTAAAAAATAATTTAACATTGGATAAAATATATAAAGAAAGCTTGATCTATGAAAAATATAATTATAAAGGAGTATATATGTATTATTGTAGAAAATTAGAAAAAGATTTATTTCAAATTTATAAATATCTAACAAAACAAAACCCAATTGCACAAAATATACTAATATGCACAAAAGAGACATCAAATGAGGAATTAACTGCATTTTTATATAGAGCTATTTTATGTGAATATAATTCTTGTTTTATTATTGGAGGAATTGAATTATTAGAATTTGATAAAAAAAGTAAAATGCTGGAATTATTAAATAATTTATTTGTTAATAATCATAAAAAAATGAATTCATGTTTAATTATACTTTATACAGGAAAAAATAATGATATTTATAAAAGTTTAAATTTATTAAAATATAAACAAGAATTAAATATTAAATCTGAAGATGTTGAAAGTCTAAAGATTGAAAATTCAAATGTTGAAATTATTTCTTCTGATAAATCAGGTGTGGGTAAATCAACTCAAATTAAAATGGAGATAGAAAAATCAAAGAAAAACTATATTTATTTCCCATTCGGAGGAGTTTTTAATAGGGAAAATGTAGTAAATAGATTTAGAAATTTAAATATCTCAAAAAATTCTGTTATTCACTTTGACTTGTATGATACTGATCAAACAGAATTAATGACAGAATTTCTTTTTTCAATATTAATTACAAAATTATATGGACAAAATGAAGATATGTTTTATTTACAAAAAGAAGTTGGTATTAAAATTGAAATTCCAAATGGCTTCGTTGATTTTATTAATAAATTTCCAATATTAACTTTATTCCCTCGTAAAATTTATTTAATTAAAAATTTGCCACCATTAATAGTACCAAAAGAGTTAGATTCAAATATTCAAATAGTTGCAAATTATTTAAAAGCTTTAAAAAATAATGAAATAGATGATAAAGATTTATTCTTTACTGATATCACTCCAGAAGAATTTTCAGGTTATGATACAAAAGTTTCAGCTGAGATTTTACCTCAAAAAGAATGTCAGGAATTAATATTTGAAGAAATTAAAAAAAATTTAGAATCAAATCAATCATCTTCTGATGAATCAAATTCTGAAGAAAAAATTTATATACGACCAAATTATTACCAAATTAAATCATTTATTGATATTTTAGCTACACAATTTAAAAGATTTAATAGAAATTTTTATATTAATGCAAGTACTCTTAATGATTTTGGTGTTGAAAGAAGTATAAGAACTGAATTGATCGAAAATTTTATTAAATTAACAAAATATTTTACTAAAGGTGCATTCACTGAAATTATTGCAAATCAAGAAGCAACCCATGAAATTTTATTTGGCCAATATAATGCTGAAAATGATGCTAATCAAGGGATTAAAAAATTATCATTAACTAAACACGATATAATATCTTTTGATAAAATAAATCCTTCATTATTATTTTTCCATGAAGGAAGTGGGCAAGGATTTAGTATAATAACGAATTTAACAAAAGAAACAAAAAATAATGTTATTAGTAAATCTGTAACTGATACTGAAACTAATAATGAAGAAAATAAAGAAGAACAAAAAGAAATTCCAATGAATAGTGATTATGCAAAATTATATAAGCTAAAAAATTTTATGACACTAAGAGATGAAGACAAAGTTGATTTACCTAATTATAAGGCTTATGAACCTATTGATTTTCTTTATGATTTAAAAGAGATTTTGGATCTTAAAAATGAAGTTGAACATAAAAAATCAGATAAAAAAGAAGAAAATATTCAGAAAGAACAAAATATAGATAATCAAAAAAGTAAAGAAAAAGAAGAAAAAGAAGAAGATGAAAAAGAAGAAGATGAAAAAGAAGAAGATGAAAAAGAAGATGAAAACATAGAAGAAATTTTTGAAAAAAAAAAAACATTGAAAGAAATAACTGAAGAATATGTATTTACTGCTGATAATTTTGTTAAGATGATTCTTATTTTATTGAGAATAAGAGCTAACATTCCAGTAATAATGATGGGAGAAACTGGATGTGGAAAAACATCATTAATAAGAAAACTATCACAATTGTTAAACAATGGATCAACTAAACAAATGAAAATATTGAATATTCATGCAGGTACAACTGATGAAGATATTATTAATTTTATTGAGAAAAAAGTAATTCGACAGGCCAATCGATTAGAAGAACTAGATAATAAAATAAAAGGAAAATATATTTCAGAAAAACAAATTTATGAGCCTAGAAAATTATGGGTATTTTTAGATGAAATAAATACTTGTAAATCAATGGGTTTAATTAGTGAATTAATGTGCAAGCATACATACCAAGGAAAGCCACTTCCTTCAAATGTTGTATTTATTGCCGCTTGCAATCCTTATAGATATGGAGAAAAAAAAATATTTGGTTTAGATATTAATAAAGCATATAAAGAAAAACAAAATTTAGATGATAAAGAAAAAGAAAAATTAAAAAAAGCTGGAAATAGCTCTTTGATTTATACAGTAAATCCTTTACCACATTCATTACTTAATTATGTTTTTGATTTTGGAAATTTAACAAAAGAAGATGAAGAAAGTTATATTAAAAATATTATTTTAGAACCAATACAAAGAATCAGTAAACTATGTGGAAATGAATCTTATAAGGATATTCATAATTTAGCAAAAACATTAATTTCTAAAGCGCAAAATTTCATAAGGGATAGAAGTGATGTTTCTTCTGTATCTCTAAGAGAAATAAGAAGATTTAATATTTTTTATGAATTTTTTTTTAATTATTTAAATAAGAAAAAAAATAGGAAACATGAAAACTCTGAAGCATTAGATATTAATAAAGAAAATAATTTTTATAAAAATTTTGATCAATTAGCTATGCAAAAATTTTCAGTCATTTTAGCAGTTTTTGTTTGCTACTATTTACGTATTACAGAAAATGAATCAAGACAAGAATTGAGAAAATTAATGAATGACGAACTAAAAAAAATGGATATATTCTTTAAAGATATAGATTTCTTGGATATTCCCCAAATGGAGGAATTATATGTTGTTAATAATATTAATTTAGAAAAAGGTATAGCTAAAAATAGAGCATTATTAGATAATATATTTTCTCTATTTGTTGCTATAAATAATAAAGTTCCTATCTTTATAGTTGGAAAGCCAGGTTGTAGTAAATCTTTAAGTGTACAATTAATAAATAAATCAATGAAAGGTAGTTCTTCAACTAGTGAACTTTTTAAAGATTTGCCAAAAATAATTTTGAATTCATATCAAGGCTCAATGAGTAGTACATCCCAAGGTGTTAAAAATGTATTTGAAAAGGCCAGAAAAGCTTTTAAAAAATTAAAAAAAGAAGATAGAAAAAATAATATATCAATGATTTACTTTGATGAAATGGGCCTTGCAGAACATTCTCCAAATAATCCTCTTAAAGTAATACATTCTCAATTAGAATATGATGAAAATAAGGGATATAAAAAAGTTGCTTTCGTAGGTATTTCTAATTGGGCTTTGGATGCTTCTAAAATGAATCGTGGAATGTATTTATCTATTCCAGAACCTAGTGAAGAAGATAATAAAGAAACTGCTTTTACAATTGGGAAATCATATGATGAAAATCTGGCTAATCAATATAAATTATTCTTTGAAAATCTAGGTTTGACTTATTTTAGATATAAAAATTATCTTAAAGAAAAAGAAAAACAAAATCAAGAAGGAAAAGAAGATTTTCATGGAAATAGAGATTTTTATCATTTAATAAAAAATGCAGCAAGAAACTTAGAAGAAAAAAAACTACAATTTATTAATGAGAGTACTTTGGAAGAAATTGCTATAATTAGTACTGAAAGAAATTTTGGAGGTTTAAGATTTTCATCTGATGATACTACTTCTATTAAAATAATAAAAGAAATTTTAAAAGAATATTATCCTGGATGTATTGCACAAAATTATTATAAAGTAATTGATAGATTAAAAGAAAATATTATTGATTTAAAAAGTAGATATCTTCTTGTAATTTCAAAATCTTCTATTAGCACATTTTTACTATCTTCGATTTTATCTGATTTAAAAAAAGATTATAGTTTATATATAGGAAGTCTATTTTATAATGATCTAAAAAGTGAAGAATATCCTTTAAAAATATTAAATAAAATTCAATTGCATATGGAACAAGGAAAAGTATTAATTCTAAAAAATTTAGAATCAGTTTATCCAGCACTATATGATTTATTTAATCAAAATTTCACAGAAGTCAGCAAAAAAAATTATGCTCGTATTGCTATAGGATCCTCTACTAATGCTTTCTCATTTGTTCATGAAAATTTCAGATGTATCGTTAATGTAGATTATGATCAAATTGACCAAGAAGAAGCACCTTTTCTTAATAGATTTGAAAAACATATAGTTTCTTTTGAATATTTATTGAAGCCGGAACTAATTGAAGAATCAAAAAGAATTAGCAATACTTTAAAAGAATTGGTTACTATTGACAAAAAAAAATTTAAAGGAATTAATTATCAATTAAAATATATTTTTATAAATACAGATTTAGAGGAAATACAAGGAATAATGTATATGGCCGACCAAAAAGGTGTTAAAAAAGAGAATATGTTGATTGAAGTAATTTCTAAAATTAGTCTAACATTACCTCAAGATATTTTATTTTGCTTGAAATTCAATGGATTTCAATCAAAATATCCTGATATTGCAAACAAAATAATTGAAAAGTATAATGAAGGAAAGCATAGCAATATGAGAAACTTTTTAGAAAAAATAACTGAAACTAAAAATGTTGTATATACTTTTAACAATATATTAGAAACTATTGAAAATATAGATGACATTAATAATGATAAATTTGGGAAAATAAATAAAAATAATATAAAGCAAATAAAAATTAGTTCTTTTAAATCTGAAAATGAATTCGAGAAAGAAATTGATGAGTTTTTAGAAGAAGATAAATATAAAATATGCTTCATAAAATTTAATCCAAATGAAGGACCTTTTATAAATTATGTTAAATTTTTCATAGAAAACAAAGAAAAAGATTTCATAGATAAAAAACAACCACAAAAAATTTTTGTATTTATAGTTTATTTAATGAGAATATTTAATTCCGATTTGGAAAATGCAAATAAATCAAAGAAAGAAAAGAAAATAATTAATAAAAAAATACTTAAAGAAACAATTTCTCATTTATCAGGATATTATCAAATTTTTATTGACAATTTAAACGGAATAGGAGAAATCAATTTAGAAATTATGCTAAAATTGAAAGGGCTTAAATTTTTTGAAAAATTCCTTAATTTTGAAGATGAATTAAAAAAAAATATTTATACATCTCTCAGTTATATAAAATATAATATACCTTTTGCTTTTGGTAAATTAAATGAAGATACTTATGTTAATAAATTAATTGATTTTATTCAAAGTAATCAAGAAATAAGAGATAATATAAATAAATGCATAAAAAATCAATTAGATAATGAAGAAGATTTAATAATTAAAATATTCAAAACAAAAGATTTAGTAAATCATGAAGATAGAGATATTATTGAGGTTATTCAAAGATTTTTATTAAAACAATATAAAAATCATTTAAATATATTTTATTTAAAGGCAGAAAAAGATAATTTTTTTTCTTCTTTATTATCAGCTGAAGAAGAAAAAAAAATAAATGGCGTTCAAAATGAAAATCTTAATAAATTAAGAGAAAAAACAAATATGAAATATTTTGAAAATATGATAATAAGTAATAATAAAATAAAAATTGTAGAAGAACCAGGAAAAAATCAATTAAATATTATATTAGGATTGAAATTGCCTGGATTAAAGCCAACAATGGATTCTCTTTTAATATATATTAAAGAAGAAATTGAAAAAAATTATAGACAAAATGAAAATAAATTAAGAAGTTATAAAGGAAATGATGAAAAAAAATACATAGAGAAATATAATAAAGAATTAAATTTATTAAATAATTCATTATATGTTGAAATTAATAAAAATGAATTAATATCAAAAATAACAGAAGGAAATGATATTAATTTAGTATCTGAATTTTATGATACATTTTTAGATGATTATTATACTTTATTTATTTACAAAAATATAAATAATGTAAAAGAAAAGAATATAATGAAAAGTAACAAAAAAATTTATATTGAAAATATAAAAAAATTCCTAAAATATATTGTTGATTTAAAAAGAGGAAATAAAAATGATGAAAAGGATCTTTTAAAAGAATTAGCATATAAATTAAATTGGACACAAGTTTACTCAGTTGAAATTACAACTATTTTACAAATGTTTTCAAAGTTAAGTACGATTGTTGATAATTTATTTGAATTAATTAAGGATATTATTTCAAAACAAGATATAAAATATGAAGTTTCAGATAGAAATAAAGAAACATCACCTATTGTTAATGAAGCATTATTCTTATCTATGGAATCAATTTTAAGAGTAATTACTTCAAAAAAAGAGATATATATTTCTCTAAAAGAAAAAAAGGAAGATTCTAAAAATGCAGATGAATTTTCAGAATTAATAAGAATAAGTAAGGAAATATTACAAAATGCCTTTAAACTAGAGGCAAATTTACATTTATCGACTAAAGAAGCATTTTCATTAGAAGAAATTATAGAAATTAATCAATGCTTTTATAAAAATCAAATTGATACTTCTGAAAATATTTCAAAAATTATTGATTTTTTCTCATCTGAAACAAAACAAATATTATATAAAGTTGAAGATCTTTTAATTAATAATTTCAATAATTTATATAAATTTTTAGAAGATTTGGTTGGAAAAGATGAATCTTTCTCTAAAGTAATGTCTACAATATTTAAAAATGAATGCTCTAAAGCTAATATTAAAAAATATAGAGCAAAATTATTTGAAAAAATAATGAGTAAAAATGAATTTATTTATAATTGTTATTCAATATTAAGGCTAATATTTACTTTTTCTAATAAACCAAAAGATATGGAAAAAAACTTTGAAAATCTTCAAAAGGAAGATGATGAAATACTAAGAGCTTTAAATAATAGCAAAATGGAATATTTAGATGAAACAATTATAAATTTTTTAGAGTATAAAATTCTTGAATTTTTTGAAAATATACCTTCTTTGAAATATGATGATCATGAAGAATATAAAGAATATTTCAAAACATATTATAATAAAAAAGTAGATAATGATGTAAATGCAGAATATTTTATTTTATTTGACCTACCTAATCAGATTTTTAATGAATGTATAATATTATTAGACAGTATAGTAGATAGGGAAGCGAAATTCAAACATATACATTTATGCAAATTATATGCAATTACATATATAAAGATTTATTTACATAAGCTTGTTTCCATGATATTTACAAGCTATACCAAAATGTCTGATATTACTTCATTATTTGAACCAATGACTAATAAAGATAATGATTTTAGAAATATTTTAAAAATTTATGTCTTTAAAATTTTTTTTAATTTATTAAATAAAAATTGGGAAAATATGCTTAGTTATGGCTTTGAAAATACCCAAATTAATTTTCATAATATTTTAAGAGAAGAAGAAAATGAGAAATCTTCTTCGTTTTTAATATATTACTTTTTACCAATAGATTCTGAAGAAGAACAAAAAGAATTTTTAAATAATAATCAAATATTTGAAAATTTGAGAAATAAAAATTTTTCTGAAAAATTCCCTATTCAAAAAAATAATTTTGATATATTTTTATCAATAATAATAAATAAAATAATTTCAAATTTAGGATTAAAAAATAATTCAAATAAAGAAGAATATTCTAAATTTTCAAAATTATGTGAAGATTTATTCAATAATTATGAAAATAATTTAAAAAATCTATTATTTTTATTCTTTAATGAAAAGAAATTTAATGATATACTAAAGCCAAAAATAGAAAATCTAAAAAATAACAAAAATTTTGAAGGTGAGCCATTTGAAAGCTTATTATATGGTTTTAGATTTTGTGTACAATCTTTATTAAATAAAAATATTAGCAATGAAAATAATGAAAGAAATAAAAATATTAGCAAAGAAAAGAATGAACAATTTTTATATTCTTCAATATTAAGTAAAGAATGCCTAAGTACAATAAACAAATATTTCATCCCAGGAAATTTCAGTGCAACAGATTTTAGATTAGAAACAATCAAAGATATAGAAAATCATTTCAAAATTTATCCAGCAGACACTGGATGTTACGTATGTAGTTGTGGATATTATTATATTATTGATCCTTGTGGTTTTCCAACTAAAGAACATACTTTTAATTGCCCTAAATGCAAATTACCTATTGGATTTGGAGAAAAAGTTATTACTGATAAGGGAGCAGATAATCATGGAATGATAATTAGAAAAGGACATTATAGAATTTTTAAAAATAAGGCTCAAAAAGAAGAGCAAATGGGAAGATGGAATGATCCTGATGAAAATATTCCTAATTTGATTTTAGACGATTATAAAAAAACAGTTATAGAGAATTTATTATATAAATCAAATAAAGGAATTAATTTTTGCTCAAAAGAAATGTTTTTAAATAATAAAAAAATTATAAGAAAATTAAGCCAAATTGGTTATAGATTATTAAATTTCATATTATATAGTCATTTATTCTATGCTAATTGCTTAGATTATATTTCAAATTCTGAATGTGAAGAAAAACTTATTAAAGAAATGAATATTTTGGAAATAATTCAAAATAGTTGGAATTTATTAGAAGAAGCATTAAAAGAAAAAAATATTTTATCAATTCATGCTTTTATGAATTTAATATTTAAAAAATTATCAGATTTACTAAAAAATTGCAAATGCTTGAATGAAGAAAAAGAATTAATAGAGTTTGAAGAAAAAATAGAAAAATTAATTCAAGAAAATATTGAAAAATATCCCAAATATTTAAAAAAATATACCCAAATGAATCAAAAATTATTAGTTAATAATAATAAAATAAGAACATTAATTAATGAAGTATTTCCTCCAATAGAGGAAATTTATCCAGAAGCAGAATATCCATTTTTAAAATATTTTACATATACTAACTATAGAACAAAAAATGATTTAATTAAAGCTTTAGAATCAGATGGAGATTATTCCATAAAGCATCCTTTATTATATAGTTATTTAAATAAATCTGAAGAGATAAAAAATCTCAAATATCTTCCTTCATTTAATGAATTTACAAACTATTTATTAGAGACATATTCATATCAAATATCAAGAGAAGATGCAAACAAAAAATTATTAGAAAATGAGGAAATTTTTAAACAAATATCTACAAATCAATTTAAAGAATTTATCAAGGCATGGGATCATATTGGTAAATATGTTAAAAAATATAGATGTAGAAAAGAATTGGAGCAAAAAACATTAACTAAAAAAGATAAATTAATATATTTTTTAGTTGATGATAATGAATTAGGATATATGGCTGCTGCTTGCGAACAATTTATTAATTGGCAAAATAATTTTTTACAACCTATCATTGAAACAGCAATATTTTATGGAAATTTAAATTATTATGTAGATAATATGAAAAATAAAATTCCTGTTCAAGAAGCTAATCCAAATCAAATTTTATCTATTGATGATTGCTTTAAAAATTCAATTTATAAAAATTTTGATGATTTAATTTATACATTTTCAAAAAGAGATATATTTGATAAAGAAGGAATGATTAATTATTTAAAATATAATATATATCAATTTGATTTTACATCATTAGAGGAAGAATTAGGAAAATTAATATTACCCGAAAAATGTTTGTTTGAAGGAGAGGAAAATTTGAACTTTATAACATTTTGGGGAGAAGGCTTTAGAGGAGGAAAATCAGAAATTCTAAGTAAATTTTATTCAAGATATCCTCAAAAAGATTTAACTGAAGAAGAGAAAAAAAAAATTTTTGCTTACTTACAAAAAATATCTGAAGATAGTAATAAAATAAAGAATTTCTTCGGTTCCCTTCAATTAATTATTTTTTATTTAACAAATAAAAATTTTAAAGGATCCACCTGAATACTTAAAAATAAATAATAGTTGCTCTTATTTCTTCAAACAAGACAGTCATAATTTTAAAACTAATCAAATAATGAATATCTTCTTTTATTTTGAACACTTATGCTTTGATGATTTATGTAAAGATTTACATTTAGAATATAAAGCTAAAATTAAGAAAGAAATTGAAGATAAAATTAAAGAGGAATTAGTAACAAATCTTAAACCTGAAGATAAATCATTTATAAAAGATTTATCAGCAGCTTTAAGAAGATTTATATCAAGATATTTAATTGGAACTGGCCAAACTACTGATATCAATGAAAATAATACTTTAGAATATCAATTAACAAGAATTGATTTATGGGAAGAAAAATATGGTAAATTGAATAATCTAGATGAACTAATTTCCCAAAAAATTAATTCTTTTAATTTAAAAGTAGGACAAGCTCTTGAATTATATAATTTAATTGGAGATGAAGATAAAAAAGAAATTCCAGAAATGAAAGTTAATAATGAAGATGTAGAAGATGAAGAAGTAATGACAAAGAAAAAGCCAAGGCCGAATCCAATAGTATATGATAAAGATGATGATTCTGGTAATGAAAAAGAAGGAAAAAATATTCAAGATGATGATGATGATTATGATCCATTAAAGGAAGCATCCCAAAAGAAATATCATAAAGAAAACTTTTATCTAGAGGAAGATTAAAAAATATTTAATTTTTACAAGTTTATATCTTCCTCTGAGTAAATGCACCCAATTTAATAATTATTTAAAAAAAAACTGAAAATTATCATTATATTAGAATAATATTTAATCTATTATCAAATTTTAATGATTAATTTATTTTAAATAATTAATATTCAGTATTAATAATTTTTGAAAAGACAAATGGGGATTGGGGATTGGGGATTGGGG
>JAJNAB010024970.1:0-15453 GCA_023783335.1 Enoploplastron triloricatum | reverse complement strand
TTTTTATATTTGAAAAAATTTAAAATATTTTCTGAGAAGTAATAATTTTTTTATAATTTGTAATTTTTATTAAATATAAATCAATAAATTAAAAATTTTAAATAAAAATAGAAATATGAATCCTGAAAAAGAATCTAATAATGATATATTTCAAAGTATATCAAATAATTTAATAAATATAAAAGAAAATAGTGAGCAAACATTAAAAATTTATTTTGTATCTTGTTTTCATAAGAATTTTTTTGATAATATAACTAATTTTTATTCTTTATCTAATAATGAACTTAAATTAGAATTTAAAAATAATATACCAAATAATATAGAGTATTTTTATTATATCTATTCTTGTAAATTTTTAAAGGAATCAAAACTCCCAAACAAACTTGAATTAGGAATAATTATAAAGAATGATGAAAAAAAATATATTTTTAAAGAAATAAATATAAAACCGGAAAAAATAATATTTATTTTCGATAAATTAACATTCAAAAATGAATTTGATTTAATTCAATTATTAGATAACGAAAATAGAATTCCTTCAGTAAGTTCACAAAATTATTATTACTCATTAAATATTGATATAATATTCTCATTTTATTTTGATTTTTTACTATATCTAAAAAATCAAAATATTGAGAATAAAATATTTATGGAAAAATTGTCAAAATATTTAATAAATAATTATATATCTATTATTATAAGCAAAAGCAATAAAAAAGAATTTAGAGATATAGCTTCGCTTATAAAATTATTTGTTTTATGCTATAATAATGAAGAAATTGCTTTATTTTGTGATAATATAATAAATCTAAAAATTCAAATAAAAGATGAGAAATTAATATTAATTGATAATAAGTTTTTGGAAATATTAAAAATATATGAAAGCGAGAATAATACATTTTTTATTCCTTTGTATAATATATTTAAAAATGATGACCCAAAAAAGAAAAGCAAATCAATTGAAAAATATTCAAAAATATTAGAAAATTTTATTAATACTTACTATATAGTCTATGAAAATAAAAAAATTATAATAGATGAAAAGAATGCTAAAGAAATAGAAGATTTACTAAAAAAACTTTTAGAGCCAATTAATAATATAAATGAATTTTTAAACTTTATTATTGATAAATTTCTTTTATTTTCTAAAATAAGAGATATTTTAGGAAATAATTATTTATTTAAAGTAGAAAAAATATTTGATATCCCTGATTTGTCTTTTAAAGATAAATATAATGAATTAATTAAATTACAAAAAAAAATTTTTATTGATTTTTCAAAAACTATAGAAAAATATATAAGTAAAAATAAAAAAAATTTAAATACATTAAAAAATTGCTATACAATTTTTAAAAAAGAATTACACTCTCCTTTCAATATGAAATTATTAGATAAACTAAGAAATTATATACATAATCTTGGCATTGAGCTTTATAAAAGCGGAAAAATACAAAATAAGGAAATAATAGATTTTTTACCTTATGATGATTTTTATACAACTTTAATAGATAGAAAAAAAAAGGAAAAAGATATATATATTTTAAAAGGATTAAATATTAAATCTAAAGATGATTCACTTATTAATGAAATAGAGAAGAATAAAATTTATGAATATTTCAAAGAAATTGCAGACAAATATTTAGATATTTTTTTAAATAAATTAAATCAAATAAAAGATTTAAGTGCTTTCTTTAGAGTATTACCCGATGATTATTTTACACAAAAAACATTGTTTTTATTAATTAACTGGATAAAAGCAAATATCAATACATTTTCAATAAATGATTGCCCTTCCTTTAAAGATGAAATAAATAGACTTATTTCTATAATAAATCAAAAATCAAAAGAACAATTAAATGGCCTAATTGAATTTTTTTCATCTAATTTAGGAGTTTTCTCTAAAAATTTATTTATATATATATTGAATAATAATAACAATTTAAATTCTTCATCAAAAGAATTATTTATTAATTATTTTACAAAAAATAAAAATGAAGATTTTGATTCTATAAAATATTTTATTGAAAATTTAGAGAAAAAAGAAGAAGAAATTATAATAAAATTTTATGATCTGACAAATGATTTATATTTAAAAAATAAAGATTTTTACTCTAAAAAAGAGTCAATTATATATAAATTATTTGTATTATTATTGAAAAAAAAAGATTTTATCAATAACAAAAAATGTTTATTTTTGGAAAATACTAATAAAAAATGTAAAGGCATATTAAAAGATATTGAAGAAATAAATATTTCTATAGATGAAATTAATACAAAAGAATATATCATCACTTCACAAAATGAATTTATTGAAAGAATAAAAAAATTATTTTTATTTATAATAGAATATAATAAAAATGAAATTAATATAGATAATTTAGAAAATAAAAGTGCTGAATTATATGAAAATTTAATAAATTATTATAAGCAATGGGAAAATAAAATTGAAGATTTAAATGAAGTTACTGAATACTATAATTCCTTTTTTATTAATAATAAAGAAAAGGAAAAATCAAAAACAAGAGATTTAATAAATCAATTGAAAAAATCTAAATTAAAAGATTTAACAATAGAAAATAAAATAGTAATAGAATTCAACAATTTTAAAGATATTATAGAAGAAGCAAAAAAAAAATTAATATTATATAAAAACTCTTTATTATTTAAGGAAATTTATGAATATAATAAAAAAATCATCAAAGATCAATATAAGCTTTTAAATGATTCATTTAAAAATTTTCAAAATGCAATTAAGATTATTGAAGAAAAGCCAGAAACAATTCAAAATAATGAATTTATTCATTTTTTTTATGAAATTGGATATAAAGATGAATCAAATTTGGATAAAGAAATAGATTGGATTATTTTTAATTATAAGAAAAATATAAGCAAAGAACAGAAAGAAAAAATATTAAAATCTCTAAAAATCTTAGTTAAGAAAAAAAGTTTAGAAAATATAATTACAGCAATTTTATCATTTATTAATTTATATGATAATATTAAATCAAATGAAGATGATAAAGCATTTATAAAAGAATTAGAAGATTTTTCTAAATCATTGAATAAAAATATTTCTTCCAAAGAAGTAAAAGAAATAATTAATTATATAAAAGAGAAATTTAATATGATTACTTTTGATGACAAAGATTTAAATTATAAAGAGAAAATATTAGGGCTATTTGTCGAATTTAATAAAAATCCTGAATCTTTTAATTTTATAAAAGAAAAGCAACTACCTCAAGTAGAAAATATGAAAGAGTTTCTTTTAGATCTTGATGAAAAAGATGTTTCGTTTACAGATTTAGATGAATTTAATAAAGTTATTAGATTTTTAAATAATTATATCAATAATTCTAAAAATAAAATTGAATTGATAAATAATTTAATAGATGGAATTCTAAAGGAAGAAAAATGTGGCAATTGCTTAAAGAATATTCTTACAAAAATCGATAAAATAAATAATTTTTTGGAGCAAATTACCAATCCCGAAAAAGGATATTTTACAAAAATTCAACGTGTTATGGAGCATTCATATTTTAGTATAAAATATTTAAAAAAAGAAGATGAAATAGAAATAATTGGATTTTATGAAAAAAATTCTAATATAAATTTACAAAATAACATTAATTTTTTTATAAATAAAGAACATTTTAATTATTTTACTATTGAAGAAAATGAATTAAATTCCCTTTATCAAAAGGCTTTTATTTCAAAAAATCAAAATAATACAATTAATGGTATAAAGCAATATATTAAACTATATAAAAATTTAATAAAATTAAAAAAAATATTAAATAAATTATATTGTAATTATGGATATCCTTTAATAGGTGATATTTTTATTGAAGTTAATAAAAAATCTGAAAATTGTAAATATGATAAAAAAGATTATAAAATAAAAGATTTAATAAATTTTTTTGATAAAATTAAAAATGAATGTAAAAGTAGTTTTGAATCAATATTAAAAGATAATAAAGAAGTTAGATTATTTAATGGAAAACAATTATTTTTAATTGATTCATGTATTAAAAATAAAAAATTTGAGTTGATAAAAGATTTATTGCGATGTATATCTAATAGCCTTATTAATAAATTTAATGATGATTATTTTAAATATGTTAATTTTGTATTGGCATCTCCTTATGAAAATATGATAAAAAATATAAAGAATTGTATAAATTCTCAATTAAGATATAATGGAAAAAATATTGATGAAATTTATAATAAAAATAAAATTGTGGATCCTTTTAAAAATAAATATAATGGCTTTTATTTTTATCATGAAGGAAATGACTTGGAATTATTATATTTAACTATATTTTTTAACTTAACTAGGGAATATCCATCAAGTAATAATTTATTATTATGCAATACAGATACTTGTTTTGAAGAGATTCAATCTATTATAAATAGAGCAATATTTTGTGAAAATGAAAATTTATTTATGATTTCAAAATGCGATTTATTAAATAATTATACTAAAAGAAAATTAATTCAAGAATTAAAAAAAAAATCATTTATTAATATGAAAAGCATTCTAATAATTATTTTTTCTAGTCAAGATTCAGACTTTCTTAATTTAATTTTAAAAATTAAGAATATAAACTTATTAAAATTAAATGATCTAAATGCCAAAGATCATATAATTGATAATAGAACAAGAAAAGTTGAGATAATAAAATCTAGATCATGTGGATTTGGAAAGAGTACCTATATTAAAAATGAAATAAATTCAAAGATAATTTATTTTCCTTTAGGAGGTGATTTAAATAGAAAGGATTTAATTGAAAGAGTAGAAAAAGAAATTCCAAATACTTTTAATAATAGAAATTATATTTTGCATATAGTTCTTGGCCAAACTAAAGATATTGAAATTTTAAAAGAATTTATCTTTAAATTATTAATATTGAGAAAAATTGACTATAATAATAATGTAAAATTTTTAGGGATGAATGTTAATATTAAAATTGAAATACCAAATGATTTTATGAATTATTTAACAACAATTAAAATTTTAAGCTTCTTTAAGCAAAAAGATATATTGGAATTGTCAAAAATAAATTTATCAGATGATGTTAAAATAGTAACAACTTTTTTAATGAAATATGAAAATGGAAATTTATTAAAACATAATATTAATCTTGAAACAGATTGTAATCCAACTCAAAACCAATGCCAAAATTTAATATTTAAATATATTGGAATAAAAGACCCTAATTTTTATCAAATTAATACGTTTGTAAAAATATTGGCTAATGAGTTTAAGCTTTTCAATGAATGTGAAGGATTAAAACCAAAATCTTTAATTCTTACTGGAGTACCATTGGATTTAAGAAATATGATTGTTGAATCTTTAATAAAAGTAACAAAACACTTTACAGTTGGTCCATATGAAGAATTAATTAAATCTCAGGAAAAAGTAAAAGAAATTTTAAATTCAAAAGATGAAAAAAAAGAATTATTTATAAATGGTGCATTATATCTTAATATTAATAATGTTAGTTATGATGATATTAAGCCAAGTTTGGTCACTTTTAATACAGATAAAAATAGTATTACTATTATTACTACATGTGATGAAAATCAAAAAGAGTTTAAAGATTTAGATAATTTATATAAATCTCAAACTTTTGAATTCCAAAAGAAATATGGAAGAAAAAATATAAAAATATATAGGGAAAATTATAAAATATTATTTCACAAAAAAAAACAAATTAAGAATCAAATTAATTTTGAAGATGAATTAATGGCTCTATCCAATTTGATTCCTAATAATACTAAAAATATAAATAATAATAAAAAAATAAATAATGATATATTTGAATTAGAAGAAATAAATCCATTAAATAATTCATTTAGTTTTGATAAAGGTATAAAAGATAGGGATATTCCTAAGTTAAATAATGTAAGAGATTTAAAACCTAATGAAATTTATGAGAAATTATTAACTTTTTTGAATGTTAATGGATTAACTGAAGAACAAAAAAAATATATTATAGGAAATTATATTTATACACCAGATAATTTTATAAAAGTAATATTAATTTTAATGAGATTAAGATCAAAGGTTCCAGTTGTTATGATGGGCGAAACAGGTTGTGGGAAGACAGCTTTAATTAAAATGGCATCTAATTTAGTAAACCAATATAATAATAATATGAAAATATTAAATATACATGCAGGTACAGATGATAATGATATTATTAATTTTATAAATCAAATAAAAATAGATGTGGAAATAGAAGATAATTTATTACTTAATGAAAAAATAAGACAATATAATGAAATGCCTGAAAAAGATAGAATTGAGTATGAAAGGACAACTTCAAGAGAACAACAATTTGAAGGATATAAAAGAAAAATAAAAGAAAGGGAAATATGGGTTTTTTTTGACGAAATTAATACATGTAATTCTATGGGACTATTATCTGAAATTTTATGTCAACATTCTATAAGAGGTAATCTTATTGATAAAAGATATGTATTTATTGCTGCTTGTAATCCTTATAGATTATTATCAAAAGAAAATAAAATAGAAAATATTTTATTCCATAAAAACGCAAAAAAAAAAAAGTTAGTATATTCAGTAAATCCTCTTCCACAATCTTTATTAAATTTTGTCTTTAATTTTGGTTCTCTTAAAAATAATGATGAAAAAAAATATATAGAAAGCATGATTAAAGAGCCTACAGAATCTTTATTTAATAATTATAAAATAAATCTTTTAAAAGAAGAAGAAGACTGTGAAGAATGCATAAAATTAAAGAAATTTCAAATAGATATATTAAGTTTATGCCAAATTTATATGAAAGAAAATAATGATGTCTCGATTGTAAGTCTTAGAGAAGTTAATAGATATATTATATTTTTTAAATTTTTCGTTGAATTTATTTCAAAGAGAAATAAAGATGAAAACAATATAAAAGAAGAAAATGATATAATCTCTTATTATAGAAATAAAAAAGAATTTGATATTTTTATATGTGGAGTTAATTTAGCAATTTATATTTGTTATTATTTGAGATTACCCGATAAACAAACTAGAAAAGAACTGGAAAAAAGAATAAATAATTTAAAATACTTTAATGACAATTTTCTTGAATTACCAGAATTAGAATTAAATTATGTAATAAATAATTTAGAAGTCCCGGTAGGAATAGCAAAAAATCAGGCTCTAAAAGAAAATATTTTTTCTTCATTTTTTTGTATAGTAAATAAAATACCTTTAATTATATGTGGAAAACCAGGAAGAGGAAAAACTTTATCAATTCAAATAATTAAAAATTCAATGAAAGGAAAAGAGGCCTCTAAATCTTATATTTGTAAATTATTTGGTGAATTAATTATTAAAAAAATTCAAGGAGCTTTAAATACTACATCAAAAGAAATCTTAACTACCTTTTCTGAAGCCAGAAAATTACAAATTAAATTTCCAGAAAAAGTAATATTAGTACTTATGGATGAAATGGGATTAGCCGAATTAAGTAGTAATAATCCATTAAAAGTAACTCATTACGAATTGGAAAAAGAAGAAAATAAAGTTGCTTTTGTTGGAATTTCAAATTGGTCATTAGATGCATCTAAAATGAATAGAGTAGTTTATATAATTGGCCAAGAACCAGATGAAGAAGATATAATAATAACAGGAAAAGAAATAGTTAGATCTTATGAATCAAATAGTAAAATAAAAAAAAATTATTATGAAATGTTTCAATTAGAATTTGATAATTTAGCAAGGGCTTATTATCAATTTATTGAGAAAGCAAAGTTACAAAACAATGAAAATGCTTATTTCCACGGTTCTAGAGATTTTTATAGTTTAATTAGGACTACTACATTAGATTTTATAGAAAATATGGATAGTCTAGAAAAATATATAGTATTTAATAGAAATAAAGGAAATGAAAAAAAAAGGGAAATATGTTTAAAAAATATTGAGAGGAATTTTGGTGGATTGGAAGATTCAATAAATGATTTTAAATATATTTTTTCTACTTTGTTTAATCAACAAAAAGAAAAAGGATTTCGAAATACTTATGATATTATGACATGCTTGAATGAAAGTTTATATGATAATTCAAGTAGATATTTATTAATGATTTCTGATAGTGCAGTAAGCAAAGATATACTTTTTTATATGGTAGATGAAATTAATAATCAATCAAAAAAACTAAAAGATAATAATAATGATAATAATTATAATAATATAATAAATGATGCTAATGATAATATTATAAATGAAAAGGATGATTATTCTGATAATGAAGAAGAAGAAGTAGAAATAGATACAACAGGCATTAAAAATATAAATCTAATAAAAAAACAAAAAAAATATAAAGAAATAAAATATTTTCTTGGAAGCAAATTTAAAGAAGATGAAAAAAAAATTTTTTATTGCGATGATATGCTTAATAAAATCAAATATCAAATGGAAAAAAATATTATATTGATATTAAAAGATTTGGAAATAGTATATCCTTCTCTATATGAATTATTTAATAAAAATTTTTTTGAATTAAATGGGAAAAAATATACTTATATAGGGAAATCTCAGGCAAAATCGTTTGTTAATGAGGATTTTAAAGTTATTGTATACTTAGATAAACATAATGTTCCTAAAGAAGATCCTCCATTCCTCAATAGATTTGAAAAACATATAATATCAATTTCAAATATTTTAGATAAGGAATATATTCAACTTTCAGAGGATATAAATGAAATACTTAAACAAATAATATCTTTTAATTTAAACCAAAACAATAATAAAAATGATACTATTTTAAATAATAATTTAAAATTTGTTGAAATTGAAGAAATTCAAGGATTAATTTTTATGGCTACTAAAGAAAAAATAAAAAAAAATGAAGATATAATTAATTTTATATTAAAAAAAATAGTTCCAACTTTTACTGAAGATATGATTATTTATATGGAAAAGTTTGGATTTAAATTAAAATATAACAGATATTATGAAAAGATAATTAATATATATAGAAATAGTTTTAGATATAATTTGTATAATTACTTAGAAAAGATTAAAGATAGATTATCTCTATCAATTATATATACTTTTTCATCAATTAATGATAATATTTTTGAATTTAATGAAAAAGAATATAAAAATAAATTTAATCAAATATATTGTAAGGATTTGACCAAAGAAATAATTATTAGTGAAGTAGATTCTATTAATCATTTAGATAAATTAATTGTAGATTTTATTTCAGAATCAAATAAAAATTTATGTATAATTAAATTAAGAGACGAAGATTTAGATAAATTAGAAAATGTAATTAATATAATAGAAGAATATATTAATAATGAAGATAAATATAATTTAATCAATAAAGATACAAAAGGAAAAAAAATATTTGTAATTTTAATTCATCTTTCAAGAACAAAAAGTGAAAATAAAAATCCAATAAATAGAAAATGTATTACATTTTTATCCAAAATTCCACAAATATTCATTGATAACATTAATAATAAATATGATAATTTCATAGATATATTAGATTGCTCAAATGAAGAAATAATTTTTAAAGTAATTAAATATGAAGATATAGCCAAAAGATTTTTTGAGTATTTAAAGAATTTTTCTTATAATATAATAGGAGATGATGATAATAAATATCAATACAAAATTATAGAAAAAATAAAAAATGATCCAAATGCAAAGGAAATCATAAAAAATAGTATTAAATCATTATCAAAAAATGAAAAAAATTATTTAAAAACTATTATAAATGATAAGATAATAAAAAAAGAAGATTATGATTTCATGGATACTTTAAATATCTATTTAACAGAAAAAATAGAAAAATATATTATAAAAATAATTTATTTATTTGATCAAAGTCAAATATTTACTTGTCTATTATATAATCAAAATTTGTTTAAATCTAATTTAATTAAAACATATTTAAATAATTTTGTTTGCAATATTAATAGTGAAAACTTACAAAAAATAAATTTAAATGGAGTTAATATAAATAATAAAAAAGAGCAAACAATAATATTAGGTGTAAAAACACCTTTTATTCAAAATATATTAAAAGAAAATATTTTTAATTATATAAAAAGTAATATTAGTGAAGCCTATATAAAAATTGATTCATATTTGATTATTAATAAAATTATGAGCCAAGAACGCCTGGAAAAAGAAAAAGAAAACCGTAAAAATAAAATGTATCAATTAGAAATACTTTTAAAAAATGAGATTTATAATTATTCATTTATTAATGAGATTTTTCAAAGTAGAGATATGAATTTAATTAAAAATTTATTTCATGATAGTTTTCTTGTTTTCTTAACTAACAATAAAAAAATAAAAAATAATTATGATAAATTAATAGAATTATTAGATATATTAATCCAAATTAGACTAAATCCAATGATAGATTTTGATAATAGTATTCAATTGGAAAAGACACTTTTTGATTCTAATATTAATGAAAATGAAGAAAAATATGAAATTATTGAAAATGAACAAAAGAATTTAAATATAATAAATTTAGGTGATAATGAAGAAGATGAAAAAGAAGAAATAAGTCGAAATTCAAATATTAATATTATCAATGAAAATAATGAAAAAGAAGATTATAAACGATATATTAATTTATTTGCTAGAATATTAAATTTTATTGAAAGTTATAGTTTGGAATTATATGATATATTAGAATTATATAATTTAATTTTAATGCTTAATAAAAGCATTATTCATAATATAAAGAAATCAATAACAAAAGGTGAAATTATTATGCATATTGATAAAGGTCTTGAATATTCAAATACTTTAAAATGCTGTTTTTATTATATAATTGAATCTTTATTAATGAACCTAAGAAAAGAATTTCTAAATAATGATAATTTGAATCCCTATAATATATACAAAAAGATAATATATTTTTTGCCAGGTGTATTAAAATTAGAAATAAAATTTAGATTATTTAGTAAGGAATTATTTACATTAGAATTAATATATAAAATAATTATTTATTATGATAGACAAGAAAATAAAAATATTAATTTATTAGAAATAAAAAAGTTATTATCTTTGATTATTAAAGAATCAGATTTAATTAAAAATAATCAAAATAATGAAATAATCAATAATATAGAAGAATTAAAGAAATTATTAAAAAAATTATATGGTAATACTTCAGATTATGGAGAATTAATAAATGATTTTATATTAAATAAATATAAAATTATTAAAATAAATAGCTTTAGAGAAAAACTCATTAATATACTGATAGAAGAAAATAAAAAAAATAATATTTATTCTTTAATTGATATTATAATAGACAATTTAAATAAATTTGAAACAAAAAAAATAATGGATAATGAATTAAAAAAAAATTATTTAAGAATAGAAGAAGAATATAAATTAAAATTTTTTGAAAATAATGAAGATTTTATATTATTTTATTTTGAAAATATAATAGACAATTATTTTAAAAGTATTATAAATGAAAAAATTAATGATAAAATTAAATTTGATAAATTATTAGGACAAATATCTCTAAATTATTTAAATTATGCTATAAATAATATCAATGAAAATAATTTAAAAGATAAAATTTATTCAATTAGAAAACTATATTTAATTGCCTATATTAAAAGATATTTATCACATTATGTTAATTTATTATTTTCTGAAAATATTCAAAACTTAAGTGAAAGAAATAATATAAATAATAAATTATTTTCTAAAAAAATAAAAATAGTAGAAGAAATAAAACTTTTTATACTAAAAATTATTACTAAAAAATTTAATAATAATTTAGGGAAAATAATTGAATTAAAAAATGAAAATGAAAAAATTTCAGAATATTTAGATTATGAGAATTATTTTAATAATATTATTAATAATAAAGAATCTATATTATTATATTATTATTCATATCCTTATTTATATGAAGAAAAAAATGATAGCAATTTTATGAATAATTTTATTAATAAAATTGGAAATAATAATCCTAATATTAATATCAAACCTTTTACAAGTGAAGAATATATAAATTTTTTTAAGTTAATTAATAATGAAGAAGAGATTCAAAATGAAAGCATATCTGAATTATATTCATTAATTGAGCATTATAATAAATATGATATTTTATATACTTATATGTCTTATATTATATTTCAATCATTGATAATTAATAGTGCAGATAAATATTTAAATAATATCAATAAAATTTATAATTATTTCAAAGAAAAGGATTCATCTGATTTAAAAATATCTTTTAACTATTTTTTAGATAGCTTAAAAGGAGAAAAATACAAAAAAATATTAAATGAAATTAAATATGAAAATAAAAATAATAAAAGTGAATTATATATAAAATTTGAAGTTTTATTATACGCATTTAGATTTTTTTTTAACATATTAACTGGAAATAACAAAAATAATTTTTATTATTTATTAGTAACTAAATTCAAAGAAACAATTAATTCAAATTTTATTCCTGGAAAATTAATAAACTATCCAATAGAAATTTCTTATGAAAAAATAAAGGATAATTTATTTAAAAATCCAAAAAGTATTGAATATATATGTTCTTGTGGAAATAATTATTCTTTTTCTAATCCTAACGAGTCAGTAAAATGTAATCAATGCCAGTCAAAAAAAAAATATCCTTTATTTGGGAAAGATTTCTTCTATGGAAGAATTTTTTTAAACGATAATGAAAGAAAAAATTTTTATTCAAAATATAAAAAAGAAGGGGCTAATTTATTATTAGAAGAATTAGATAAGAAAATAAAAGAACAAATTAAACCAGAAAAAGGATTAAAAAAAGAATCAAAGATAATATTTTTACAAAAAAAATTAGATGATATAAGCTATATCACTTTTAGATTGCTAAATTATATTTTATATGGCTTTATTTTTTATTCATATATTGAAGGTACAATTTCAGAAGAAGAAAAAAATAATTGCTTAATTGATGGTATGACATGCTATGAAATAATTGAAAAAGATTGGGAAATTCTTGATAAAGAATTAAAAATGAAAGAAATTCCTAGTATTCATATATTTTTAGACAGTATTTTTCATCAAATAATTAAAATCATCAAAAATCAGAAATTATTTAAGAATGAAAAAGATATAAAAAACTTTGAAAAATCACTTGAAACAATTATTGAAAAAGAAATTAACAATAAAGAGCATCTAATAGAAAATTATTTAAATGAAAGAGATAATAACATTCCAATTGAGAAAAATAAAGAATTAGCAATAATAATGGAAGAAGAAACATTTAATAATAAAGATGATTTTAGGAAATCACTTCAGAATAATTATCCAGAATTAGATTATTTCATTTTTTCACAATTACCTTCTTTTGATAATTTTATAAATGAATTTTATTATTTTGAAAATAATAAAGAAAAATATCCAATAATCAATTATATTCTTGATAATAATTCAAATATAAAAAATTTGAAATATATACCTAAATTAAATGAATTATGCAATTATATGATAGAATATTGTTCATATAAATTCACTAGAGATAATGCAAAAAGTATATTAATTAGCGAAGAATTAAAAGATAAAAAAAATTTAATAGATGAATTTATAGAAATATATGATAAGCTAAGGGATTGTGTAACAAATTATGAATGCCATAATTTTAAAAAAGGTGAAGAGACTTATTTTAATTCTTTAAAAAACGAAGCTCATAAATATTTAGCTGATTTTTGTGTTGATATAGGAGATTTTGGTTATGGGATGGTTATAGCTGCAATATATAAACTTTTAATTTATTGGCAAAATTCATTTATAAATAAAGTATTATATTCAAATAAAGCTACTCAAGAAAAATATAAAGAATTATTTGAAAATGAAATAATGATCCAAGATTGCAATAAAGATGATATAGTTTCATTTCCTTCAAATGATGAATTAATTCAAAATTATATTTTAAAAAATACAATAAAAAAAAAATTTGGAATAATTGATTTTAATTTTAAATTAATTGAAGAAGAATTAGCTTCAAATATATTACCTAATATTAAAAAATTTGTATCTGATAAAGACAAATGTTTAAAATATGTTATTTATCAATATGAAGGCTTTAGAGGAAATAAGGATAATATTATAACCAAGTTTAACGAAAAATATGAAAGAAAAGAATTATCAAAAGAATATTGCTCATTAATAATTGAATATTTTAAAAAATTTGAAAAAGAAAAAGAAACAAAAAAAATATTAGATTTTTGGTTTTCTTTACAAATTTTGATTGATATTATTTTGGAAAATAATTATAATAAAGATATGTTAATTTCAAATATTATTAATGAAAATAATCAATATAAAGATTTTAGCATATTAAATGATTTATTTGGAGAAAAGAATATGATTGAACATAAATATAAAGATGCAAAATTATTTAAGGTTAATTCTATAATGTCTATTTTTGATGTTTTTGAATTTATTTGCTGGAATAAGATAAAGGAAAATTTGGCTGACTGTTATTTGAAACCTATAGAGCAAAATATTAAAAACAAAATTGACGAATTTTTTGAAAATAAAAATAATAATATTATAACCAAAATGAATTTATGCATTGCAATTAGAAGATTTGCATCAAGATATTTATCAGGAAAAAGAGAGGAAAAAGAAATAAAAGAAAATTCTAATCTTAAAGATTACTTAGTAAAAGCGGAATTATGGGATGAAAAAAATATATTAGAAAATCCTAAATTCATCGAAGAATTATCTCTTTTATTTGATGATGATAAAAATGAAATAATGATTTCAGTGGGCCAAGCTGCAAATATCTATGAATATTTGGGAGGTGAAATGCAATTATATTTAAAAGAAGATAAAGAAAAGAAAGAAAATAAAATATTTTCTCAATGGAAAAAATCAATTCTTTCAAGTTTTCTAAATTTTTTTCAAAAAAAGGAAAATAATTTGGAAGAAAAAGAAGATGAAAATAAAGATAAAGACCTAAATGATATTAGCAGAAGTAATAGTAATAGGAGTAGTAATAGTTTTTCATCTCAAAATAATAATAATGATAATAATGATAGAAGCAGCATTAATAGCAATGAAGAGAAAGATAAAGATAATGGTAGAGACAGTAAAACTAGTAAGGATTCTAATAATATTGAAGAAAATTCTTCTAAAAGTTCAGATGAAAACAAAGAATTAGATTATTGAAATAATAAATATTTAAAAATGTAGCTAAATATATTAATTATATACTATTTATTAGAATTGTATTTTTAATTTATAATGGAATTTCATGGAATACGGAAAATATGTGAAAAAAAATATTTAAATCGTATTCATTCTTATGATAAAATCTTAATAAACAAATATTATATAAATTTTATTCTAAATATAAAAATTAATTTTAAATAGATTATAAACTAAATCACATAATAATATAATAAAAAAATTTTTTTATAATATGGGGATTGGGGATTGGGGATTGGGGA
>JAJNAB010024969.1:0-15531 GCA_023783335.1 Enoploplastron triloricatum | reverse complement strand
TTTTTCTTCATTAATTTCATTTTTTTTATTTTCATTTTTGTCTCCAATAAACTTATTTTTATCTTTATCATTTATTAGTTATATAAATTCTAAATATTTGTAATACTTTTAAAGCAAATGATTTATTTAATATATCTAAATTATATAATTCTTTTAATTTATTATAGATTTTTTCTGCTTTTAATTCATTGCTCAACCAATTGTCAATAGTATTAAAAATAGCAGACAATAAGGCTCCAATATGGTATCAATTATTAAATATTTTTTTCTTCTATATTTATTTCTAAATTAATAAAGATTGTATGAAATAAAATGTCTGATGGAAAAGATTCAATTTCTATAAACACATCAAAAAAAGAAATAGCAAATTTTTTTATATCAAAATTCAATTTGTCAGAAAAAGAAGCAAACAATATAATAAAAGAGGATATTTCAGGAGAAGTATTATTAGATTTGAATGACGATGATTTTAAATTATTAGGAATTAAAATAGGTAAAAAAAGAAAGATTCAACAATTTTTAGAAGGAAATAAAGAAAAATTTAAAAGTAAACCATTGAATTTGAAAATAAATATTGATTCTAATAATTCAGAAGTAAAATCATTTTTTGAAGAATATTTATCATTTAAAGGAAACATTAAAAATAATATAAATGGAATAGAAATGTTAAAACTTTCAGAGGAAGAAATGAAAAATATAGGATTAAATTTAGGGCAAAGAAAAAAACTATTGAAATATATTGATTATGCTAAAAATTTACTTCAAAATAAAATTATGGAATCCAAATTTAAAATTTCAAAAAATAGCACAGAGGCAGAAATATCTCTATTTTTGAAAAAAGAATTAAAATTTAGAGATGAAACAATAATGGATCTGGGAATTGATTCAGAAAGTCTAACTTTATTTACAGATGAACAAATAGATAAAATGGATGAATTAAATAAAGAAGAAAAAGAAAACTATAAAAATTTTTTGAAGCAATTAAAAGAAGATATTTTTAAAGGAAGTAATCAAAAAAAAGATAAAACAATAGAAGAAATAAATAATATAATAAATGATAAAGATAAAAATAAGTTTAATGGAGACAAAAATGAAAATAAAAAAAATGAAATTAATGAAGAAAAAAATGGAAAAAAGAAAAATGAAAATAGTATAATCAAAAAAGAATATTTAGGAAACAAAACTTCAACTATTCAAAGTCATCCTATTTATAATAAGAATATTCAATCAATGATTCAAGATTCCAAATATAATATATTCTTTATATTAATAATTCAAGAAAATTATAATAGATTATTTTTATCAATTTATTCTGAAGTAAGTGAGTTTTTTTTTTCTTCTTCATATATTGATTATCCATATTTTTTTTTAAATGAAGAAAAAGAAAATAAAAAATATGAAAAAATTAAATATATAATGGTGCAAGTTCCAATCCAAAAAGATGTTAAAAAATTAACAATCAATTTAGGTATTAGCAAAGGTAATAAAAATTATTATTATGATACTGATATAGAAATAAATAATATAGAAAATTATTTTTTAATAGATAATTTAAATTATAATTATAATAATAATTATTATTATAATTATTATAATCATTATCCTACTCTTAATTATAATGGAATATTTAAATATTTTTTGAATTATTTTTTTAATAAAAATAATAATATAGATGAATCTATTCAACAATGCCTAATAAAAGCTTTAATAAGCAAAATAAATAAAATTAAAGACGATTTAGAATTAGAAGCAGAAATTATACTTAAATTTTTTAAATTTTGCTTATATTTCAAATTACAGCCAAGCAATCTTATAATAATAAAAATAATAAATCAAAAGAATTTTATAATTCCAAAAGAATATTATCTGACTAGTAAAGATATAAATAATTTTAGTATTCAAAAAGAAGAAAAAAAAAATTTGATATATTTAATAGTTAATATATATGAATTATATAATAAACAATTCTTGATGGAATTAATTGTTTCAGAAGATGGAAATAAATATTGCAAAACCATACTTGACTTAATTAAAGAAAAAAAAATAAAAATTTCTGAATTAAAATTTAAAAATCAAGAAAATACTTTTGAATTCCAAAGCAAACTATTAGATATTTGTAAAACAAAATATGATATAAATATTGTAATTAAAATAACAAAAGGATTGACCAATAGTTTAAAATTAGTTGTAAACAATTTTACTATAATATATTCCATTTTAGAACAAGACCAAAAATTTTATTTATCAAATGAATCTAACTTTATAATTACTTTATCTAAATTAGAGAATGATGATAAAATTGAAGATGTTTATGACTTATTAAAACAATATTTTGAAATTAGAAATAAAAAGAAATATAATATAGTTAATTATGAAGATATATTTGATGATTTTATTAATTTATATATAAATAAAAGCTTAGATGAATTTTGGAATTTAAAAATTATTTTAGATATTTTCCAATCAAATAATGTAAAGCTTAAAAATTTTGAAAAATTTTATAATATAATACATAAGAAAGGAATACAATTAATCAAAAATAGAAAAATGGATATCGAAAAAATATTTGATTTTATTTTTAATCAAGATATTTATTATCGTGATGAAAATTTCAATAAAGATGAATTAAGGGACCCAACAATATTTAAATATATACCTATAACTGGTTCAAATGAAACAAATAGAGGTTTATTGAATAAAAAAAAAGTATGGATATTATATAAAAATTCCACAAATAAAATGCGCAAAATATTCTATGAATCTTTCTTGTTTCAAATTGAAAAGCTGAAAGAATTAAAATATATATTTAATATATTTCAAATTGAAAATATCAATAAAGATTTCAATATATTAATTAATAAAAAAGTAGAACAAATCATAAGTTCAGGTCCAAATGAAAAAGAGGATAACTATCAAAATTTATTCGAAATTTTTAAAACGTTGCTTATTATCAATAATAATAATGGATTAGAATTAAAAATTTATTTTATAAATTATGATTTTAACTCAAAATTTTTCTTTTATTTATTAAAAAATAAAAGTATTCTATATATTGTAAATAAAATAAAGCAGAAAATTATAGATTTTTTCTTGGAACAAAATAAAGAAGGAAAAGCCAGTGAAGAATCTATAATATCATTATTATTGTTATCTCCAAATAATGAATTTCGTTTAAATTTACTAAATAAAATGAATAATATGATAATGACAACTAATGATTTCTATCAATATGGAGAAAATAAGAATTTTATTTTATTTAAATTATTTTTTGAAAAATGCCCAGATTTAATTAAAAATGCCGAAATATTGGAAGGAAAATATCTAAATGAGTCAATTCTAGTCAAAAGTAAAATATTTAATGATTTATCTCAAAGCCAAATTAAATTTGATTTAATTATCAATTTATTAGATGAAGATAATTCGTTTTATTATAAAATATTAGTTATATTTGATAATGATAAGCAAAAGGCAATGAATATATATAATAAAATTAAAGAAGATTTACAATTATGTAAAACAAAATTTTCAAAATTTGAAATTATAGAAGATTATTATAATACCTTTTTAAAAAATACAAAGAAAAAAATAATAAATATCATAAAGAAAAGATTATATGAGCTTAAACAAAAGAATTTAGATGAAATATTAAAATTAAATGATACTCAAATTATTGTTGATGATGAATTTAATTTAGAAAATTCTGTTAAAGATAGTGAAAAAATAAAATATAAATTTTCTTTATTTTTTATGTCTATTTATAAAGAAAAATACAACAATGAAAATTTTGAAAAAACAGAACAAGAAATAATTGATGAATCAATAAGAGATTTTGAAAATACTATAACAAAAATCATAAATCAAAAAGAAAGCAAAGAGGATTTTTTTGCAATTAATAATATTAATGAGATTATGAAAGTAATTCATAATTTTAATGATAATTTGAAAGAAGAAATTAAATTTATAGAAAAAGAATTCTCTCATTTAGGTAAAGAAGAATATATTAAAAATAATTTATTGGATGATTTAATCAATTTTTCTAATAAAGATAAAATACAAAGATTAGTTGAAGGCATAATATATTTTATTCAATCCTATGGTAAAATAGTTTTTATTCAAGAAACTGAATTTTTAGGAAATTTAAGAAATGAAAATGAAATATTAAATTCAAAGAGTATAAATGGAGATCAAATTAAAGAATCAATCAAATTACTTAAAAAGTTCAATTATGATATTAATCAAGAAACTTCTTTAATTAAATTTTATGAATTATTTTTAGGCAAAGAAGAATCTATTTTATTTATGAAAAAAATAAAGGATTCAAATTTAGAAATAAGAAATCTGAATGAATTTATTGATGAAAATGAAAATTCACAATTACAAACAACAGATATAGATAATTTGTTAGATGTTTATACTTTTTTTAATAAATTAATGGAAAATAATGATATTAAAACAGATGAAGATTTTCATAATATGTTTAGAAATGATTTTGAAAAAAGTAAAAATATTATAATTAAATTAAAAGGATATTTGAGCTCTTACGGAGAAATTATTCATTTATTCCAATTGTATGATAAAAATCCTGAAATGGCAATTCAAAAAATACATCAATTATTAAAAAATTCATTTGTTGAAATATATAAGAAAAACAATGATTTTTTTACTTTTGATATAAAATATTTGAATCTAAATGGTAAAATAATAGAAGCTGATATAAAAGAAATAGATGAATTAAAAAATAAAATTTTACTTTCTTCAACAAATACAAATTTGATTAAAGAGGAAGGTTCAGAAGATAAAATAAATAAAGAAAAATTGATTAATGAATTTATTGTTTTAATGGATAATATTAAACAATTGACTAAAACATTAAACAGTTTACTTGAATCTGGATATCCAGACATTATAAATTTAACATTAAATATAAAAGATTCAATGGCATATGAATTAAATAATAAAGAAAAAGGTTTACAAAAAATAATAGATGAATATAAAAATATGAATAAGAATTATAAAAAATTAATTAAAGAAGAATATGAGAAATACCCCTTTTTGAGATTATTTTATGGAAAGCAATTAATTCAATTATATGAACAAATTAAAAATAAAGAAAATAATGTTTCTCATTTAATAAATTCAATGCTTTTAAATAAAATAAAAAATTTTAATGTTGATTATGTATATAATAAAGAAATAAATAATATTAAAAATATAAATTGTTATTTAGAAAAATTATTAAATATAAATCAAATAAATTTAGATGATATATATAATTATAATGCAGTGATAAAAGATTTAAGTATATCTCCAGGATTATATAGAATAGTTAAATCAGGAAATAATTCTGATTTATATGTTAATATTATAAATATATATATTAATTTAACAGGAAATTGCCCAATAAATAGTACTTTATTAATTTGTAATGAAGAAACAAATATTGAAAAGATAAAAGCATTTTTATATAGGGCTTTATTTAGTGATAAACCTATTCTATTTATGCTGGCTAATATGGAATGTTTGGAATTATCTTTAATGCAAAATATAATTAAAACTCTAGATTTACTCTATAAAAAAAGAAATCGGAATATTAATTCATACTTATTAGTAATTTATCAAAAGGTTGAGTCTGGGATAGGAAGAATAATTGAAAAATTAATTCCCGAAAAAAATATTTTAAATAATTGTTTCTTAAAGCATCATGAAAAAGATGTTAAAATATTTAATGAAACAGAAATTTATTCTTCAAAATATGCTGGTTATGGAAAGACGACTGAAATAAAATATAAAATAAAAGAAGAAAAGCATTGCAATTATTATTATTTGCCTATTGGAGGTTCATTTACAAGGAATTATTTAATTAATAATTTTGAATTTCTTAATTTAAATTTAGAAAAAGCAAAAGAAATTTATTTACATTTAGATTTATCTGAAACTAATAATGATGATTTAATGAATGAAATATTATTTAAATTATTAATTTTAAGGTTAATCGATTCTAATGAAAAAATTTATTATTTGGGAAATGATATAAATATAGTAATAGAAATACCTCGAGGATTTTATGAATTTGAAGAAAAATATAAAATTTTGAAGCTATTTAAAAAAATATATATAGATAAATTATTGCCATTAAGACTAGAAAAAGATATAACAATAATTAGCCAATCCCCAATTTCCATTGTTGCTGAAACTTTGGAAGCTTATGATAATGGGCAAATAGCCACAACAAATATCAATTTAGATAACCCAATAAGGAAAACTGCTAAAGAATGTGAACAAATTATAAATAAACATTTTACTGTAGAAAATCAAAATTATTATCAAAAAATGAATTTTATAAAAATATTATCTTTGCAATTCGAAAACTTAGCTCTAGATAAATATTTAGAATATGAAAATGCAGAAGCAAATGGAAAAGGAGAAATTATGAAAAGGGTTAGAGTTAGGTTAATAAAAAATTTTATAATTTTAACAACAGTTTTTACTCGATCCCCATATGATTCAGTGCTATTAAAGCAAATAGAAACGTTGAGATTATTTGGTCAATATGATGAATATAGAATTAATGAAATTTTAGCTAAAGAAAAACAAGAAATATTCTCTTTTGAACAGATAAAGCCAAGTTTAGTATTTTTTAATCTAGATGGTCAATCATTAAGTATTATTACAAATAATAATAAAAATGATCAGGAATATAAAGAATTAAGAGAATTGTGGAATTCTCAAAATTATAATAAAAAAGATGAAGATTTAATTGATTATAAAAATTTAAAGCATGAAGATTTTCTTGAAAATATTAAAATACTATTTTCCTTAGACGCAATTAGTATTGAAGAATTAAAATATAACTTACAAATATATGGTAATTATATATTTGTAGCAGATAATTTTATTAAAATGGTTAGAATTTTATTAAATGTAAAAGCAAAAATACCAGTTATATTAATGGGGGAAACTGGAGTAGGAAAAACAAAATTAATTGAAATTTTAGCATTTTTATATGGAAAAGCCGATGAGTTTCCAATAATGAGAATTTTGCAGATACATGCTGGAACAACCGATCAAGATATTGTATCTTTTATTGATAAAACCATAGAAGAAGCGAAGAGGGAAAAAAACGAAAAACTTTGGGTCTTCTTAGATGAAATAAATACTTGTAATTCAATGGGCCTAATTTCAGAAATTATATGTAATCATACTTATTTAGGAAGGGAAATAAGCGATAAAATTATTTTTATTGCAGCTTGTAATCCATATAGAATAAAAACAAAGAAAATGAGAGAAAGTGGATTAGTATATTACAATATGAAAGAAGTTAATAAATTAAATAATCTAGTTTATACTGTAAACCCTTTACCTCATTCTTTACTGAATTTTGTTATTGATTTTGGGTCATTAAAATTTGAGGATGAAAAAAAATATATAGAAAATGCTATTATAGATAAAAAAGATGTTATTCGTTCAAAACTGGGCAAAAATATATCTGATGAAGAATTAAATAAAGCTATTGAGGAGATAATAAAAACTATAATTATTTGCCATAATTATTTAAGAGAAATATATGATATATCATCAGTAAGTATGAGAGAAGTAAGAAGATTTGGAATAATTTTTGAATTTTTTATAAATTATTTTGAAAAAAAAATGGTTAATTCTTATTCAATAATGATTTATAGTCTAAATATTGCTTTATATTTATGCTATTATTTAAGACTAAATGATAAGAAAAATAGAAATGAATTATCTGAAAAATTAAAAAATTTTTTTCCTCATAATAATTTTAAAAGAATTCCCGAAATGGAAATTAAATCAATAGCAAATCAAATGAATATTGAAAAAAATAAAGGAATTGCCTTAAATAGAGCATTAAGAGAAAATTTGTTTACAACATTTATATGCATAATGAATGGTATACCTTTGATAATAATAGGAAAACCGGGAACTAGTAAATCCTTAAGTTTTCAAATATTATATAATACAATGAAAGGTCAATATTCAGACAGTAAATTTTTCAAAGATAAAGGAAAATTATATAGATACTATTATCAAGGTTCAGAAACTAGTACATCAGAAGGAATTCTTCAAGTTTTTTCTAAAGCCGAAAAAGCCCAAGAAAAAAATAAGAATAACAATATTATTTCCTTAGTATTTTTTGATGAAATGGGTTTGGCCGAAAGATCCAGCAATAATCCATTGAAAGTTATCCATTATAAATTAGAAAAAGATAATAATAATTATGTCCCATTTTTAGGTATTTCAAATTGGAAATTAGATGCTTCAAAAATAAATAGAGCATTAAATTTAAGTATAACTGATTATGATATTGAAGATTTAGAGGAAACAGCTATTTGCATTGCTGATGCTCTAGATAGTGATCTTTGCAATAAATATAAAGAATTTTTCGAAATATTAGCTAGAACTTATAATAAATATATGGAAACCGAACAAAATGATATTAAAGATTTTCATGGTAATAGAGATTTTTATAATTTGATTAAAAATGCCATGAGAGAATTGATTAAAGAAAAGGGTGCTCTTAAAAATAAAATAGATATTCATGAAAGAAAAATTTTATTTGGAATAGGCATTTCTTGTTTAGAGAGAAATTTTGGAGGTTTAGACAATTCTACACAAAAAATAAAAGAAATATTTAAGAATGAATTTGGATATAAATTAGATATTGATTATAATATTAATAAACAACAATCTATACTAAATATTATTAAAGGAAATATACTAGATTCAAATAGTCGTTATTTAATGCTAATTTCAGATGGAAATGATGCAAGTGATATAATTAAATATCTCCTTAATTTAATGAAAAAAAATTATATCGAATTAGTGGGAAGTAAATATAAAATCGATATAAAATCTGGGAAATATAGTGAAGAAATTCTTAATAAAATAAAATATATAATGGAAAATGATATTATTTTGATTTTAAGAGATTTAGATATGATTTATGCTTCTTTATATGATTTATTTAATCAAAACTTTACTTGCATGGGGGAAAAAAAATTTGCCAGAATTGCTTTTGAATATTCAAAAATATCATCTGAAGTTAATAAAGATTTTCATGTTATAATTATTGTTAGTAAAACAAAAATTGAAGATTTAAAATTAGATCCTCCTTTTTTAAATAGATTTGAAAAGCATATAATTAATTTCAAAATGTTGTTAGAAGAAAAAGATTTAGAAATTTCTAAAAAAATAGATGATTATATTCAATTAATTTCTTCTTTCAATAATAATAAAAAACTGAATTTAGAATTAAATAAATTACTAATAAATTGTGAAAGACATAATATAGAAGGACTAATATTTAAAATTAAAAATGATAAAATATTAAAAGAAAATGATTCTGAATATGAAATTAATTTAATAAAAGAAATATTTAAAAAAATAGTACCAACTTTTTGCCAAGATATTATTGCTTCTATAATATCAACTGATATTAAAGCGGATTATTATCAAATGAATGAAATGATAATAGATATATATAAAAATTCAAGATTTTATAATTTTGATTTATTTTTTGAAAAAATTCAAACAAGAAAAAATATTATTTATACCTTTAGTAAAATTACTGAAAATTTATTTAATGAAGGAAAAATTATAACTAATAAATTTGGCTCATTTAATAGTCATTCGGCAACAATAGAAATAATAGATTCAATAAAATCAGAAAATGATTTAATTTTCTTATTAAAAACATTTTTTAATTCAAATATAAAAAAATTATTGGTTTTAAAATTTTGTGAAAATGATCTTAATAAAATAAATTCAGTAAATCATGTTTTAACAAATTTTGAAAAAGATAATTTAAATTTAAAAGATAAATTAATATTATTCATTATTCATAGGCAAAGACAACTAAAATCCTTAAAATATAAAAAAATAGAGCCTGATTTAATAACATTTATTAATGATGATTATTATCAAATTTTTATTGATAATTTACAAGGTAAGGAAAATTCAGATATATTTAAAATAGTATCAAATAAAATGGAAATATTAGGAAAAGAATTTATTAAAGAAACTAATTTTATAGATAATAAAATATATAAAATTTTAAATTTTCTTAATTATGAAATCTTTTTTGAAACAACAGAATTAAATAAAAAGAATTGTTCATCTGCTATAGCAGAAAAAATAATAGAGAATAAATTAGTTAAGAATTTTTTAATAAAAAATATAGAAAAGCAAGGAGAAATGATAAATGGAATTATAGAAGAAGTTTTTACATCTAATTCTTTAGAGGTAAATGATGTTGATTTTTTTGAAGTTATTTTTAGTAAATTAGATAATTATTTTTCCCAATATTTATTGAATATTATTTATCATACTTTAAAGCAAAATATATTGATTCCTATTTTATTTAATAAAAGCTGTCAATTTTTATTGAAAAATGAGTATTTTGATAATTTAGTCACCACAGAATTTGAAAAAATTGAATTTAAATGTTTTCCTCCACTTCAAATGTCTATCAATTATAATAGAATTGTAATAAATAATGGACTTGAAATTCCACAAAGCTATTTATTTTTAGATAAAATAATAAAATATGTTAATGAGGAAAAAAATATGAATAGATATATTGAAAATGAAGATTCAATTAGGAAAAATGTTGAAAATGAAGAGAAAATATCTGAAGTAATTTCAACTTATTATAATACCTTAGATAGACTTGAAGAAAATATAAAAGTCGAAATGAACAAATATGATTTTTTCAAAATTATTTATAATGAAAATAATAAAGATATTCAAAAATTGCTATTAAATGATTATTTCAAATATTTTGTTATCAAATATTTAGAAAAAAATGATTTAAATTATAAATTTAATGATAATATTATAGGCTTTTTATTAATAATTATGAAGGTAAAAATAAGTGATTCAATTATTTGTAATTTTAATTTTGAAAATACAATTGATGAATTTGCCAAAATAATACTTTTTGCAGAAGGATATAAAAATGATATAAATAATCTTTTGAGTATATTCTTAGAAATTAAAAAATATAATATTAATATTGAAGATGTTTTTGTGGGGATAATAGATGAAAATATAATTAAATATGATATTTCTGACTTAACTAAAAAAACTAGAAAAATAGTAAATATTGCTTTCTTTAAAATAATAGAATCTTTGTCTAGATCAATTTTAATATTAAGCAAAGACTTATTAAAAACTGACAAAAATAAATTTTATGAATATTTGGGAACTTTTAAATCATTAGAAGCCTATCTTGATAAACTTAATAAAAAATATTATTTATATGATAAAGAAATATATAATATAAGAACAATAATAAAAATTCATGAATCATATAAATATAATATCAAGAATTTCGAGGATAATTATGAGGCTATAATAAACAATCTTTTACAGCAATCAATCTTTTTATATAATAATAATTATATTAATTTATACGATTTGATTATTAATTTAAATATATTATTTGATAAGACTTTTCCAGATAAAAATGATGAATATACTAATTTATTGTTTTTTATTTTTAGACAACAATATAATATCATTTTTGATGAAAACATAAAAATAAAATTAATTGAAGACTTTTTTAAAAGTCCACTTCTAATAAAAAAATCAAAATTATTTTTGTCAGAAATCTTGAAGAATATAAGACCTGAAGTATATAAAGAACAAAATAATAATAAAAATAATGAAGTAACTAAAGAAATTTTAATCAATAATTTTATGAATATAAATGAAAATAAAAACTTTTTAAAATATAAAAATTTAATTGATATTTTTAACAATATAGATTCAAAAGAATTTAATGAAATATTATTATATACTTTAGAAATACAATGTCAATATTATTTTAATACAATTATTAATAATTTCAATAATGAATATACAGAAAAATCATGTGAAGAAATTTTATTAAATGTGTCATTAGGCTATTTAAAAAAAGCAATTAAATATTTATATGGCCATTCCAAAAATAACAAAAATAATTTCCTTAAACTATATTCAATTGCATATTTAAAGACATTTTGCTATTTTTATGTAGAAATAAATTATAATCATTTTGAAAAATGTAATTTTAAGGATATTAATAAAGTATTTAATGATAAAAATGAAAATAATAAATTAATTAGAAATATGAGAAATATTTATATTTGGAGATTATATTATATGAAATTTGAAAATTTTGAAAAATTTCAAAGTTTTAATTTTAAAGATAAAGATATTCCTATATTTAATGAATTATTAAATAAATTAAATTCTGAAAAAGAAGCAAATAACTCTAAATATATTTTTAAATATAGTTTTATTACTAAAAAATGCTTTGAAAATTATAAAAAAATATCTCCAATGATTTTATTTATTAAACTTAATGATAAGACAGAAATAGATGTAAAAGAAATAAATGATAATTTTGACTCATTTTATTGTGCTTTGATTAATCAAATAATTTCATATTTATATGGAAATGAAAAAACTTTAATTTTTGAAAAAATGAAAATAATATATAATTTAACATATGATAAAATTAATTTCGAAGGCGAAGGTAAAACATTATATCAATATTTAATGAATAAAGAATTATTTGAAAATAATATTATTAAAAAAATTTCAAAAACCCCATTAATGCAAGAAGAATTTGAAATCTTGTTATATTCTTTTAGATTTATTTTTAACATTGCAATTAATCCTAATAAATGCTTTTATAAAGATATTTTAAAAAATAACACATATCAATTTATTAATGAAAATTATATACCTGGAACTTTTACTTTGACAAATGAATTTATTAAATCATATTATGATTTAGAAAAAAAATTCAAAAAAAGAGAAGAAGTCGGCTATTATATATGTAAAGATTGTGGTTTTTTATATGAAGTTCAAAAATGCACATATCCAACAATTGTCGGGACAGATCCTAATGGTCATACTATAGGAGGTATTGATCATAATTTAAGTAAAATGGATATTAGAGTTTATCCAGATATAAATGAATTAAATAAATACAATAATAATAATCCTAATTATGCTAAATTTTTTATTTCAACAACATTAGATCAATATAAAAAAGATTATGTTGATCAATATTTAACTAAAAAGGAAAAAGGAATAATGAAAAATTTTAGATTAAGTGATTTTACAAGTAATATTTCTGCAAGAAATTTAAATATAATCAGTTATAGAGTATTAAATGTATTATTGTTTTCTTTTTTGATGGGTTCTTATATATTAAATAATCTAAGGGAAGAAGAAATTTTAAATATTTTATTAATAAATTTATATCCTAAAAACTTATTTGAATTAGTAAAAAAAAGCTGGGAATTATTATCTAATTCTTTAAAAAACATTGGTATTGAAAGTACACAAATTTTTATGAATATGATTTTCGATAAAATTATTGAATTAATGAATAATGTGGAATCAGTTGATACAGAAGAAAAGCTTGATGCATTTGAAAAATCTGTAAATGATTATATTTTAGAAATAATAACAAATAAAAATAATATAGAAAAATTAGATAAAGAATATCATAAATTAAATGAAGAACTACTTAATGTAAATCCACAAAGTATAAAAGAAATAATTCAATCTAATTATGATCCATCAATATATCCACAACAATTATATCCCGATATTCAATATTATTCTATTTCAAATATCCAAAATTTGAATAATTTTAAAGAAAAATTCAATATAAATAATGAAAATATAAAAAAATATCCACTTATAAATCTCTTAATTAATAGAGATAATGAATTAATAAATAATGCAATTAATATGAAAAATTTGATGAATATAAATAATTTATCAAATTTATTAATAAATATTTATTCTTATAAAATAACAAGAGAAGAAGCAAAAATAAAAAAATTAAAAAATGAATTAATTTATATTATAGATAATTATAATAGAATAAATAATACTCAAATAAATGAAAAAATGTTTATAGAAAAATACATATCTCCTTTTATTGATAGTTGGAATCAAATAAAAAATAAATCAATTCAATATAAGTGTAAAATATTAAGAGATATTAAAAATGGAGAAAAACCATTAGAAATGGAAATTGATAATTCTTTATGCTTTTTTTTCCCTGATGATGGAGAAACAAATGGAATGTTTTTAGCATCTGCATATGAACAATTCATAGAATGGCAAAATGAATTTTTAGAAGAAATAATAATAAAAAATAAAATGAATGGAATTTTAAATAGTTATGTACCTCAATTAGAAAAAGAAATTAATATTCAAGATGCCACAATAAATGAAATAATAAATATAGATGATAAAGTATATAAACATTTAAATGATTTAATATTATCTTGTGGTATGAGAAATATTTTTGAAGAAAATAAAATAAATTATAGAAATTATAATGATATAATATATAACTATGATATAATTGAAGAGGAATTGGGAAAAATAATATTGCCAGGATTAAAAAAATTTAAAACAGAAAAGATTAAATTTATTAGATATTTATATGAAGGATTTAGAGGAGAGAATAGTTCCATATTAATCGAATATAATAATCAATATCCTAAAAGAGAATTAACAGAAGATGAAAAAAATAATATTAATAAAATTATTAAAAATAGTAACAATCGCAATTTCCTTAAAGAAATTTTTTCTTCTTTGCAAATACTTATGAATGAAATTATTAAAGAAAATTATGATCAAAATTATTTAATTTATAACATTATTGAAAATCTTCCGAAGTATATTCTATTAAATGAAGAATTCGTAAAATTAATTAAAAATAAATATAAAAATTTTGAAGTTAAAAGCACTTTTACAGTAAATTCTTTGGTTTCATTTTTTGAATATTTCGAAGATTTAAGTTGGAAAGAAATAAAGCAAAATATACCACCAGATTATCAAATTGAACTAGATGAAAATATCAAAAAATATATTTTGAATTATTTTAATAATAATGAAAAAAAAATTATCTTAAAATGCGATTTAACATCTGCTTTAAGAAAATTAATTTCTAGATTTATCGCTGGAACTAGATTAGATATAGATATTAAAATAGATGCCCAATTAAAATTATTTATAACAAGAGAAGATTTGTGGAATAAAAAAATTTTTGAAAATAAATCTTTTGATGAAGAAATTGAAATAATTTTCAAAGATGAAATTTTAATCAAACATATTTGGAGTTTATATAATCTATTAGAAGGTGATGATAATAAATTTGAGGAAATAAATAAATTAATTAAAAATGATAAAAATAATAATATAATTAATCCAGCAAAAGAATATAAAATAAATAAATCTACTTCAATAAAAGATACAATTAATAATAATAAAATAGTGGATGATGATGAAGAGAATCTTAAAGAAGAATATGAATATAATGATGAGGAAATTATATAAAATTTATAATATTTAAATTAATTAGCAATTATTTATTTTATTTTTAAAAATAAAAGATAAAAAAATATTTGAAAAGATATTTTTTATTAATTTAATTGGGGATTGGGGATTGGGGATTGGGGATTGGGGATTGGGGATTGGGGATTGGGGATTGGG
>JAJNAB010024968.1:0-15679 GCA_023783335.1 Enoploplastron triloricatum | reverse complement strand
CCCAATCCCCAATCCCCCAACCCCAAAACCCAAACCCCCAAACACAAATATTAGGTCCAAAACCAATAAATTTGTAAAAATAAATATAAATGTATTTTTAAAAAATTTTTTTTATTAATATATAAAAATGTCTGAAGAAATCTTTGAAAAAATCAAATTCATCTCAAAAAATAATAATACAATAATTGGATTTTTAAAGAAGATTTCTAAAAACACTACTTTAAAAGAGATTAGAAATAAACTAACAAAAATGAATGAAAAAGATCAATTTTATGACGGAGATAATTTATTAGATATTGAATTAGAGGAAGAACTGACAATATCAGATATAAAGGTAGATAAAATAAATGAAAATTTATTTGAAGTAAAAATAAAAAATCCATCTATATCAAAAGAAACGGAAACTAATCTTTCCGAAAAAGTAGATGAAAATAATACAAAACCATTTGATGAGGAAAAAGTTTTAGAAGGATTATCAGAAGAAAATAAGAATAAAAATATTGAAAATCCAACTGAAGTTACAGAAAATACAGAAGAAATAAAAAATAATAATAAAAATAATGAAAGTAAAGAGGAAGTTGATAATAAACAAATCAAAAAAAAATTAGACAAAAATCAAAATACATTAGATTTAAAAGATCATATAGATTCAAAACAAGAAATAGAGGCTAATGAGCAAGAGCAAATAGAAGAAAACGAACAAGAAGAATCTGATGAAAATTTAAATAATATAGAACCAGATGAACAAAAAGAAAAAGAAAATTTGATATCCACTAGTCAAATAAATACCGGCAATGGAGTATCATATGTGAATTCTGAGGAATTGACTAATAATTTGAAAATAAATGATTCAATTCAACAGAATGTAAAAGGTGAAAAAGAAAATGCAGAGATTAAAGATACTATAAATGAATTAGAAAATAAAAGAAAAACTATTGAAAACAGAACCATTAAAACAAATAAAATGAAAATAATAAATTCAAAAGAAGAAATAAAACAATTAAAAAAAAAAAATAAAATAAAAACAAAGCCAAAAAATAAACACAAACATTTATTTTTTTGTGCTATTATGAATTATGATTATATAGATAAAATAAATTTTAAATTCAAAAATAAAAATAAGAAAATCCAGTTTGAGAAATTTAGTCAGTCTTATTTTCCTTTTGAAGATTTAATAATCACCCGTTATTTCTTTAACTACAAAAAGATTTCAACCTATCTTTATTTTTCTCAAATCATTTTACCTATAAATCTTCACTCAATTACAATCATTTTAGAAAATAAAGGACAAAAAAAATATGATAATAAAAACGAAATTGATTTAGGAGACACATCAAATATAATAACAATAGAATTAATCCCATTCAGAAATCCTGATGCAACTTCTGATGAAATTATTTTTAATGAAAAATGAAATAAAAGATCAAATATTATTATTATATAATAATGTAAAAGAATTTCCAGAAAAGGAAAAAATTAATTTAGATATTTTATCGTTATTAATTCTTACTTTAATAAAAATAAAAGAAGAAAGTAAAGTTAAAGAGATTTTAACAATGATTTGGAGCTTCAAAAATATAAAGCAAATAGCAAATATTATATTTTATGATATAAAAAAATATATTTATATTATTCCAGAAATTAAAAAATATTTTATTGATCTATTAAAATTGAATCCAAATGAATTTAATTATATATTAAATCTTTTAGGTAGTTATCAAGAATATATTGATATGATTGAAGAAAATATTAATTATTTATCTACTAATACAATTTCAATTTTCCCTGATAAAATATATAATAAACATTTTCCAAACTCTGAAAAAGTTTTGCATAAAATTATTAATATTATCAAGAATGGTAAAGAAAATATAATTTTTGACACAAATATATTTAAAAATGAATTTAAAAATTACTTAAAAATTTTAAATAAAGAAGAAAAAGATATTCTTTTAAATTTTCTTAAAAAAAAATATACAAAAAATCATATAATTAATGAAATAAAATTAGATAATCTTATATATTGCAAAACTAATGATGAAATAATAAATATTTTAAAAGATAATTGCATTTCATTTGAAGTTTTATCAGACTGCCTTCAAAAAATAGATTTTGAATCTTTAAATGATGAACAAGTAAAAGATTTAAAATCAGTTTTCAAAAAAGTTACAAAAACAAATAATCAAATAAAAAATCTATATCCAATAATATTTAAAAAAATTAAAAAATTAGAAGAATTATTTAGATATTTTTGGAGATTTTAAATTTGATTTCATAGAAAAAGAAGAAGAAAATATTATTAAATCACACATTGATATATTTTGGAATTCATTTAATGTAGAAAATAATAGCAAAAATTTAAGCAATTATTTTAATTTTTTTAATTTTTTAAAGAAAAATAATTATAAAAATACTCCATTAGAATTTCTTAGAAAAATAAATGAAATTAAAAATTTTGAACTTATAATTTTAATATATGAAAATATTTGTAATATAATTGATTTAAATGAAGAAGAAAAAAAATATATATATAATTATTTTATTTCTTTGTCACATGATGAATTTAAGTCTCTGATAGATTTAAAAAACATTCCTTATTTTTTAAATCAGTATTTAGAAGCTAATCAAATAAAAATAAAAATAGACGATTTTTATAAAGAAACTAATGAAATTAATGGAATTTTCAATATTTTTTATTTATTAAGTCAAAAAAAAGAATATAAAGATCAAAATTTTTGTAAAAATTCAAATAATAGTTTTAATCAATTTATACAATCAATTGAAGATAATGAAATAAATTATAATCAAATTAAAACTTTAAAGGAAATATTTAATAAATCTAATTTCAATCAAAAATTACTAGATTTTAATTATACTGAAACAGAAAAAAATGAGCTTTATAAAAAAATAGAAGATAAATATATATTTTTTTCAGAAAATAAAAACAAATTAGATGAATGTGAAAAATATTTGGGAGAATTTCTTTCAACTGAAGATACAAAAATAAAAAATATGATTAATTCTAAAATAAGAGATTCTGAAAAAACATTAAGAAAATTTTCTAAAAGTTTGAATGAAAAAAATTTTCTTGTTTTAATGGGACAATTATATGACAGAGCTAAAAAATTTAATAAAATAAGGCTTTTAAAAACAAGTGATATTTTTAAAAATGAATTAGAAAATAGATTAGATACAGAAGAAGGAAAAATTAAATATTTAGAAAGTAAAATAAATGACTTTAGAAAAATATTATCTCAAAAAACAATAAGTGAAGTTAATAAATCAACTATGAAAGAGTTTTTATCATTATTTTCAGATGAAAAAGAATTAATAAATGAAATATCTAATTTAAAAATTTATTTCAAATGCATTGAAGATACTTGTCAAATAGAAAAATATTTATCTTATATTTTCAGAAAAAATAAATTATTAATAACTTTAGATAGCTTGATTGAAATTGTAAATCAATTTAATATAAATCAATCAAATTTTTTGAAAGAAATTATAGATTTAAAAAAACATATTTTAGAATTAGAAAATGAGCAAAGTAATTCTAAAGAATTAAATAAAGATTTCAATATAGAAAAATTAGAAGAAAATTATTCTAAGATAAATGAATCTATTTTGAAATATGAGAATATTGAACCTAATTTAAATTTAAAAATTTTCCCTATGGATATTATTACATTTGTGGTAAATATGTTTCATGAGAATGAAATGCTAAAGTTTCTATTTGATCTAACTATTAATGATTTAAGGGATATAACAAATTCATTAGCTGGGAGTTTTTTGAATATTAATGATATTAATGACTATCAGATTATTAAAAATCTAATAAATGTTTTAAAAGTCAAAAGTGGATTTAAAGAAGAAAATGAAGAAGAAATAAATAAAGAAGATATTAAAGGAAATGCCAAATTACTTAATGATATTCAATTTTTAGAGTTAATACCTCAAGTAATTAGAGAAAAATTAAATGGAAAAACAGAAGAAGAATTTAAATTAATTTTAGAAAAATCAGCCAAAAATCAACCTGAGCTTTTAATTTTATTTGATAATAAAAAAGGCTTTGAAAAAAGTAAAGAAGATATAAGAAGTATTTTTAATAAATCTATTTTTCAAATCTTTTATGATAAAAATAATTCTAATTCTTTTGAAAATAAGTACAATTGCAAATGCTTGTTTAAGGAAAGAACAAAAGAAAAAAATTTTAAAGAATTGATTGTTTTACAACAATTATCTTCTCTAAGTCAAACTAAAGAAAAAGACGATGAAAATAAAATTTTAAATTTTTATATAGATTTAATAGAAAATATAAAAGATATTCTTTTTTTACTTAATAAAATTTCATATAAAGGATTTCCACAAACTTTTGAATTTTTAATTAATGTTAATAATGGAGAAATTAATTCCAAAAATTTAAATGTTCAATCTCAAGAAAGAAGAACAATATCTGAGGAAAAGAATATTCTTAAAAAATTACTTAAAAATATTAATAAATTGCAAATTGAAGAATATAAAAAAAATAAATTTTTAAAATTTTATTATGGACAACAATTGGCTATTTTTGACCAATATCTAAAAAAAAAAGAAAATCAAGGGAATAGTCAAAATAATCCATTTAAAAATGAAGTTGAAAATTTAATTTTCTATATTATTAGAAAAACATACAAAATTGAGCCAGAATTCCTTTATAGATCATCCTTTTTATCTCATTCTATTGAATTTAATCTTAATGAAGAGGAAAATGATATTATAAATTTAAAACAGAATATAGATAATGTACAAAGCCAGAAATCTGAAGAATTATCAAATTCTGAATTTATTTCTAATAATTCAATTGATATTTCAAATAAAATAAATCTATTAAATTCTCAAAGTTTTTGTTTAATGAAGAATGGAAGAGAAGATGAATTAGAGGAAATGATGAAAGAAATGTATGAAAATGTTGAGGAATATTTAAATAAAATTATGAATTGCAATGAAATTACTGAAAAAGAAATATTTAAAGATTCAATAATCAAAAATGAAAAATATAATATAGAAAAAAGTAGAGGTTTTTATATATTTAATGCAGGAAAAAAAATGTATAAAAAAATTTTAACATTTTATCATGGTTTAGTAGGTAAAGATCCTCCTAGATATTCATTAATTCTTTGTAATGAAGAAACTTCTCTTGAAGAAATAATGTCTTTTATTTATTTATCAGTTTTTTGCCCTTATCATTCTCTATTTATAATTGCAAAGCCTGATAAATTAAATCCAGAAATAATTTATGAGGTAGTAAATATAATTGAAAATTTTTATGAAGAGAATATCGATATAAAATCTTATATTTTGTTTATATTTCATGATATTGGAAAATCTGAAATAGGAAAAGAATTACTAAAAATATGTAAACCCTCTGAAGAACCGAGGGAAGACTTGAGGGATTCTTCTTCAGAAAATGAAATTTCCACTTCAAAAATTGAAAAAAATAATTATTATGAAAATATAGAAATAATTGAATCAGTTCAAGCTGGATTAGGGAAATCCTTTTATATAAAAAAAAAATGTAAAGAAAATAATTTAAAATATATTCCATTTCAAATTGGAGGAGAAGTTAAAAGGTTAACAATTATGAGAAGATTAAAAGAATTAAAATTCGAAAAAAATAATAATTATGGATTGCATTTGGATTTTTCTGATACAAAGCAAAAGGAATTATTTGAAGATTTCCTTTTTTCTTTTTTAATTCAAAAATCATATACTAATAATGAAAATATATTTTGTTATGAGAATAATGTAAAAATATTTATTGAATTACCAAATGGATTTTTTAACTTTTTAGATAAATTTGAATTATTAAGTGAATTCTCAATTTATACAATTAAAGAATTGCCTAAATTTGAATTATTAGAAAATAAAAATTCATTTAGTGATTTGGAAGATATGAAATATGATTCAGAGCATAAATTAACTTCTTTTTTGGCCATTCAAAAAAAAAATGAAAAAAATAATCATAATTATTATTATAAATCAGACATTCAAATGGTTTGTAATTATTTGAAATTTTTAAAACAAATGAGTTTCAAAAATTTATATTTTTATAATTTAAATGAAAAATTGGCTGAATTTTCTAATGATAATTATTGTGATTCTCAATATATTAATGAAAATGAATGTAGAGAATTATTAAATAAATATTTTAATAAAAGTAATAGAAGCTATCATCAAATTAGTATTTTTATAAAAGTCTTAGCTGACCAATTAAGAAAATTTTCAATCAATTTTTATTTAAATATTGAAAATTTGAATGATGGAGGAATATCAGGTAGTATAAGAATTGATATAATAAAGGCCTTTATAGATCTAACTAAATATTTTACTATAGGCGCTTTTGATAAGATAGTGTCTGAGCAAGATTCTTATATTAATGAAAAATATAATGGGGATTTTGATGAAAAAGAATTAATTATAAAGGCAAATGAAAAATTATCTCAAGAAGAATCAATTATTCAATTCAATGAATTAAATGATAAAGCTTTAATATTTATTAATAATGATGGGCAAAGTTTTACTATTATTACATGTGCTCCAAAAACTTCCCAAATATATAAAAAATTAGATTCTTTATTTAATTCTGGTGCAAAATTTGAAGATGAGAAAAATAAGCATATAAATATACCGGATTATAAAGCAATGGTAAAAAATGAAGAATTTTTGGAAATTATAAAAAAAATAGTTAATAGTCAAGAAGAAATTAAAAAAATAGAAGAAAGTTTAGGCTCTTATGTTTTTAATGTAGATAACTTTTTTAAAATGGTTCAGATTTTAATTAGATTAAGATCAGGAGTTCCAGTATTAATAATGGGAGAAACAGGATGTGGAAAAACAAGCCTAGTTAAAGCTATAGCCGCAATAAATAAATATGAATTACTTCCATTTAATATTTATGCAGGAATTAATGATAATGAAATTGTTCAATTTATGGTAAAATACAAATTATTAGAGGAAAATATTATATATGATAAATTTGAAGATGATGTAGAGAATTTATTGAATAATAGCTTTGATAATGAAGAAGATTCTTCTTCAATATCGCATTCAAATATTTCATCTGAAGCTCCATTAAACATAAATAAAAATTTAAATAGCAAAGAAGAAAAAAATGAAAAATTAAAAATTGTATTTTTTGATGAATTTAATACTTGTAATTCATTGGGATTGTTAACAGAGATTATGTGTTCAAGAACATGCCAAGGAGTAAAAGTAAAAAAAAATGTAGTTTTTGTAGGCGCTTGTAATCCTTATAGAAAAATAACTAAAAAAGAGGAATATAGTGCATTAGTAAAACCAGGAATAATAAATTCTGAAAAAAAATTAGTATATACTGTAAATCCTTTAACTAAGACACAATTATATTACGTTTTTAATTTTGGAAGTCTAAGTGAAGAAATTGAAAAAAAGTATATTACTGGAATAGTAGATGCAGAAATAAATGAATACGTAAAAGATAAAAATAAATTAGACAATATTAAAAAGTTAATGATTGATTCTTTTATATCTGCACAATCATTTATTAAAGAAAAAAATGGAAAAGAGTCAGTCAGTATGAGAGAAACAAGAAAATTTATGACCATTTATAAATTTTTAATAAGAGATTTTGAAAGAAAACTTGAATTAAGTCTAGAAAATAAGAAAGATAAATCTCAAAATAATGATAAAGAATATGAATTTTATTATGATAAAAATGAGTTTCTAGCTCAAAAATATTCTATTGCAACAGCTATTTTTATTTGTTTTTATATTAGACTTTCTAATAATAAAGATAAAACTGATTTTAGCTCAAAAATGAATGATATTTTTGAATTTGATTTTATTTCTTATCCAAAAATATTGCAAAAAGAATTAATAAAAAATATAAAAATAGAAAAAGGAATAGCTAAAAATGAATCTTTACTTTTAAATTTATTTATATGCTTTATAGGAATCATCACCAGAATTCCAGTAATTTTAGTTGGGCCACCAGGGTGCTCTAAAACTCTTTGTTTTAATTTACTAAAAAAAGAAATGAAAGGAATCCATTCAGCATCAAAATTTTGGAAACAATATCCTCAATTAATTGTTACTTCTTATCAAGGCTCTTTAACAAGTACTTCGAAAGGAATTATTGATACCTTTAACAATGCAAAAACTAAATTAGATGATTATATATTTGGAAGAAATAAAAAATCAAAAAATAATATAAATCAAGAAAATAAAAATGAAGAAACCGTAAAAAAAGATAAAAAGAATGGAATTATCTCTTGTGTTTTTATTGATGAAATAGGTCTTTGTGAAATATCCCCCTATAATCCTTTAAAAGCCCTTCATGTTCATTTAGAATTAGATTATAATAATTCTAAAATCGAAGAAAAAACAGCATTTGTTGGCATTTCTAATTGGGTATTAGATGCTGCCAAAATGAATAGAAGTATTTATTTGAATGTAATTAACCCATTATCAGATTTTGATCAAATGAAAGAAACCGCTTGTAAAATAGCAAATATTTATGATAAAACATTTTCTATTAATTATGCAGATTTAATTGAAAAATTAACTAGATCAATTTATAATTATAATTTATATTTGAGGAATATCGATGCTGAACAAATAAATTTCCATGGAGCAAGAGATTTTTATTATTTAATAAAATCATTAGCAAAAAGAATATCAGAAAAAAATTTAGGTGAAGAGAATGGGATTATTCCTACTTTTTTAGCAATAGAATCTAATTATAATGGTATTTTTAGAAATGGTCTAAATTCATCAGATTGGATTAAAAGAGAATTCAAAAGATTGTATCCAGATTCAAACGATGCAGAAAAAAGTGAATTTGGAATTTTAGAATGCATAAAAATGAATTTAAATGATGCAGAAAGTAGGTATTTATTATTAATAACAAAATCAAATTTAAGCCAATATTTAATATTAAAAATTTTAAAAGGAGAAAAAGAAGAAAATAAAATTATTTATTATTTAGGAAGTTTATTTGAAGATGATTTAGAAAATGAGGCATATTGTGCAAAAGCTATTAATAAAATTAGATATTATTTAGAGCATGATATTATTTTAATTTTAAAGAATTTATCAACAACATATGCTTCATTATATGATTTGTTGAATCAAAGATTTACATATATAAAAAATCAAAAATATGCTGATATATCTTTAGGAGAAGTATCCAATTCAACTTATGTTAATAATGGTTTAAAAATAATAGTATTTATTAGAGAAGAATCTATTAAATTTCAGGATCCTCCATTTTTGAATAGATTTGAAAAATATTATATATCATTTGATACTATTCTTAATTTAGAATCAAAAAAAATTGCAAATAAATTTATGGATTATAGAAAACAGTTTAAAAATAATAATAAATCGATAAAATATAATTTCGAAAATGAACTAATTAATTTTTATGATGAAGAAATAAAATCTATAATTTCAGAATATAGTATTCAATTTGATATTAAAAAAGAATTTAATGAAGAAACAGTATTTAATTATATTTTAGAAAAAATTTCAAGAACTTTTCCTCAAGAATTAGTAGTCTTTCTAAATCATTATAAAAATAAAAATAAAAATTTTGTGAATAGTGTAAATCGTTTTTATTCTCTAGCAATACATTCAAATTTGGAGTCATATATAAAAAATGCCTCTCATTCATTAAATGTTATATATACATTCACTCCTTTAATTAGTTCAAATATATTTAAATTTGAAGTTAATAATGAAAATTTTGGAACAATTTGTAATGAAACTATTAAACATATTTATATTCATTTAATAAGGACAGAAAGACAATTTGAATCTGAAATTATAGATTTCTATGAATCAAAGAGTAAATTATTAATAGTTCATATAAAAGAAAGTGATTCACAAAATTTAGAATTCGTATTAATGCTTTTAGAGAGATTTGAAAAGGAAAAATTATTGAATAATTTAGAAAAAAAAATAATTATTATTATTATTCATTTATCAAGAGGAAAAGAAGAATTTAAAAAAGATATTTTTGTTCCAAATTTATCAGGTTTTGAACAAACATTCATAGATAACTTATTTGGAAAGAATATTTTAATTACTGAAATTATAGGAAAAAGTATTAAAGAAATATATAATAATATTAGATTAATTAATATAGATGAACTATTTAAAATAGAATTATATTATTGTTTCCAAAAAATTGAATATTCATTTGAAGATCAAAAAAAAAATCAAAATGATTATATAAAAGAAATAATAGAGAAAATATTAGATAATCCAAATTTAATACAAAAAATAAAAAACAGAATATTTGAAGAAATTGAAAAAATCCAAAATATCCAAGATGAAGAAAATGAGGAAGGAATTATAAAAGAAAAAGAAAATATTTTTGATAATATTTTTGAAAATAATGTATGGGAATCTAATATTGATTTTACTTCATTATTAGTTTCAGAATTAGAACAAAAATTTTCAAAATATTTAACCAAATTTATAGTTAACTCTGAAAAAAAATCTCTTTTATCATCTCTTACTAAAAATATGCCAGATTATTCAAAGTTAATTTGGGATAAATTTTTAGATGATTTTAATTTTACAGGGGAAGTAAGAAACAATTTAAAATCAAATAAAATAAAAGTATGGACTAACTTAAATTTACCTTCAATTAATTCCATAGAACTTATAAAAAAAATAATAAAAAGTGATTCAAAAGGATATTTTAAAACTTATTTAAGACAAGAAATTGATATTAGAGAATGTATAGAACCAGCTGATATTATAGAAAATGATGATGATAATGAAAATGAAGACGAAGAAAAAAAAAATTTAGTAAATGAATTCTTTATTGAAGAAAATAATAATATAGAAGATGAAAAATTCGAAAATGTTAAAGAAGAAATAAATAAATTTTTTGTTCCTAATATTGAAGCTATTAATTTTATTAAAACCCAAATTGAAAAGGATAATTTTCTAAAATCATTTGAGCCAGAGAAAAAAGAAGATTTATTATCATTATTTTTCAAGGATTATTATAATCAATTAATAACTTCAATAATTCCAAATGAAGATAGCTTATATTATGGGGAAATATTGGAATTTTTAATAGAATTAAGATTTGGAAAAAAACCAGAAAAAGATAGTTTAGATTATTATTCGAAAAGTATTTTATGGACACATATTTATAAAGAAGAATTTGTATTTCTATTTAAAATATTTTTAATCTTAAAAGAAAATTTCCCTGAAATAAATTATTTAGAGAAAGTAAAAGAAAAGATTAAATTAAAAGAAATAGAATATATTATTTCACCTCATCATCCTAGGCATAAGGAATTAATAGATAAACCTTTTTTATTAATATTAGATTCAATTTTCTATTATTTAATAGAATTAATTGAAACATTAGATTCTCCAGCCATATTCGAAAAAATAGATAGCCTCTCTGATATTCTTCAAAATGGAGAAATATATAATACTAACTTAAAGCTTAAATCTAAAGATTTTTATAGATTTAAAACATTATTTATTTCTCTAAAATTATTTAAGGAAAAAAATATTAATAACAAAGAAATAATAAATCTTTACATAAGTTTTATAAAAAAAGAAAGGAAATTACTTAAAGAAAATAAAATAGATCAAGTTTCTAATGAAATTCAAAACCAATTAAAGCTTTTATTGGATAATTTACCAGATTGCGAAGAAAAAGCGAAAACAATAATGAAAATATTAATTTCAAAATATAAGGAAATAACAGACTTCAAATGCAGGGAAATTTTATGTGATATAATTTTAAAGGAAAATAAATTAATTAAAATTTCAAATGAATTTTTTATTCATATATTGGATCTTTTTACATTTACTCCTTATTCATTAGATCCTGAAAATGATAGCGAAGATAATCCTTTTTGTGAATATGCTAATAAAAATAATTTATTAAAAAAAATTAACTTAATTACAAATAACGATATTTTAAAAGAAAATTTAAAATATATTTTTAAATTTAAAATATTCCAATATTATAATGAAGAGCTTAAAAAAATTAATAAAACCAAAGAAAATAAAATCAAAGATGAAATAAATATTTATTTAGGAGAAGAATCTTTAAAATATTTTAAAAATGCCTATAATACTTTAATTGAAATTAAAAAAGATAATAAAATAGATATACCAAATAAAAATATTAAAGAAATATTTTGTATTGTATATTGTAATATATTTTTAGAAAATTTTGTTAAATATGTTGCAACTCAAGTTATTTTAGTTTCGAAATGTAGAGCTGAAATAATTAATTTTTTAACTGAAGGAAATAGCAAAATAAAAGAAGCATTTAAATTGTTTATATTGAAAGAATTAAAAACTAAATATATTTTAGAAAGAACTTCATTTTTGAATATTGATAAATGGACCGATGAATATAGTTTAAAAGATCTTTTTAAAGGATTAAAATTTGAAAAACCTAATAGTAATGAAATACAGGGAAGCTTAGTTAATTTATTTTATGGAAGTTATAATTTAGAAATATATATGCTTGAAAAAGAGATCAGGAATTCTATTGTGAATGAATATCATAAATTAAATGAAATTACATTTTTATGTAATATTGATTTATTTATTAATGAATATTTAAGTAAATTAAAAACTGAGAAAGGACTAAAATTCTGTCAAGAAGCTCCATTAATGAAATGTTTTAATAATTATGTTGAAAAAGATGAACTATTCTCTAAATCAACTAAGAAACTCGTTAAATTATTTTTTAATAATCAAGAATATATTAATAAATTATCAAAAACTGTCAATGAAACAAATTATTTTGAAATATTATTATATGGATATAAAATTGCAATCATTTGCTCTATGGCTAACCCAAATTCTATATTTTCAAAATTAATAAAAGAAAATTGTCTTCAAGAAATGAATGATTGCTATATTCCTGGTGCAGATCTATATTGTGATCAATGGATTGAATCATATTTTAATATGAAAGAAAAAATATTATTAGATCATATTGGCGCATATGGGAATGGATTTTATATATGCGATTGTGGAGAATATTATTTCCAGCAGCCTTGCGGAGTTCCAATTGATATCAGTTCTTGTGCTAATTGCTATAAAGAAATAGGAGGATTAAATGAAAAATTAGTTATAAGAAAGGAAGATAATGGAGTTTATAAAATAATAAGAATCTATCAAAATGAAAAAAATAAAAGAGAGGTAGAATCAAGGGGTGATTTAATAAAAATATATGGCAAAAATTTTGAAAATGGATATAAAAGCAAAATTTTTGAAGACTTTCAAATAGAAATTTTAGAAAAAATGAATAAAGAATATAAAGGAATTCTTGAGCAAAGCTATTTATTTTTTATTAAAGAAACAAAAAAAATTAGAAAATTAAATCAAATATCTTATAGATTACTTAGTTTTATAATTTATTCTAATATTTATTTTTCTTATAAATGCGGATATTTAACATTAGAAGATATTAATAATAATAAATTAGTACCTATAAAAGAAGAGCCATATAAAGGAGATTATAGCGAAAACCAATCATATAATGATTATAGAGGAGAATTATTAAATAAAAGAAAAAAAGGAATAACAGATGAAAAAGATATTTTAGAAATATTAAATATTAATTGGACTATCCTTGAAAAGGAATTAAAAGAAAAAAATATAGGAAATATAAAAATATTCATTAATTATTTATTTAATGATTTATTTAAATTAATTAAAATTTCTGATGATATGAAAAAGGTTGAACAAAGAAATGAATTTGAATTAAATATTAATTCTATTATAGAAAAGTCAATTGAAAATTATAATAAAAATTGTGTAAATTATGAAAAAGATATAAAAAATTTAGTATCTGAAAATTTGGAACCTCAATATATTATTTTAGAAAGCCCCAATATTATTGAGAATGTAAAATCACAATTTCCTTATTGTTATGAAATGATATCAATACCAACAGTTCAAGAGGCTCATTTAAAAGAAATATTAAAATCAATTGAAAATGCTAATAATAAATATCCAGTCTTATGGAGCTATTTATATACTAATAAAGATGATATCGAATATTTACAAACTTTTTCTCAAATAAATAATTTTGTAAACTATACAATAGAAAAATATTCAAATAAAATTTCAAGATTAAAAGCTCAATCTACAAAAATAAATGATGAAATAATGATTAAAAACATTCCTAAAAATCTTTTTAATGAATTTTTAAAAGGATTTAATAATTCAGGAATATATAAAATTGCTGATCGTTATGATTGTCATGATTTGACAAAAAGACTGAAATTAAGAGAATTATCAAAAGAAGATAATTTATCTAATTTTCTTATTGATAATGGAGTTCAAGATTATGGAATGCAATTGGCTGCTATTTATCAAAAATATATTTTGTTTCAAAACTCATTTTTAGATAAGGTAATTGATAATATTCTAGAAGATAATAAAAAATTGATATATATAAAAGATAAAATTTGTGAAGGTATCAATCCACAAAGAGCTAATAAATTTAATATAGTTTCATTTGATATCACAACAGAAAATTATGATTCATTTTTAGAAATGATTTTATTTTATTCATATAAAGATTGCTTTGATGAAAATTTCAACTTTGATTTTTTAAAAAAGGATAGAATAAAATATCATTTAGAAGAAATAGAAGAGCAATTAGAATATTTATTACTTCCTGGGAAAAAAAAATTTAATGATAAAATAGATTTTGTTATTTATCAATTTGAAGGATTTAGAAGTCAAAATTCATCAATTCTATCTAAATTTATACTCAATTATTCACAAAAAACTTTGGATGAAGAAGAAAAAAAAAATCTTTATAAGTTTAATTCAGAGCAGTATTCAACTGATTCAAAAATAAAAATTTTATTTTCAATACAATTGATGATTGCCTATTATAATGAAATGAATTATATATATGATAAAGATATTAGAATAAGTGAGACAATTAAAGAATTTCCAGAATATTTTAAAATTCCAAAAGATACAGAAAATTTATTTAGTCAATATCCATTTACTATTAGTCATATTCTTTCTGTTTATGAATATTTTGAACTTTTATGTTTTAATGAATTTAAAAAAAATATTCTTCCTTTTTATAAAGAGCAAATTAATGATGAGAAAAAGCAGAAAATTGATAAATATTTTATAGATAACCAAAAATGTTTATTAAATAAGTTGCAAATCTCGACAACAGTAAGAAAATTTATATCAAGAAGCTTAGTAGGAAGAAGAGAAGATTTAGATGCTAACAATGAAAATGAATTATTCGATATTTTAAAATATAAGGAAGACTGTTGGAGCAAAGAAATATATAATATGAATAATATTTTTGAAGAAGAAATTGAAAAATTAAAAGAATTAAAAATAAAAGTAGGAGAAGCACTTAATTTATATGAAATTTTAGGGGGTGATGATATTCTTCTTGGTGAGGTTGTTAAAAATGAAGTTAAAAAATTAGAGGAAGAAGAGGAAGAAAATAATAAGCAAAATAAGAAAAGTAAAGATAGAAGGAAAAGAGGTAAAAAACAAGTATTTTAAATAATTAAAAAATAATTATGTATTAGAAAATGATTAATTAAAAAACTAATTAAATAAAATTAAATTAATTATAATTATTGAAAAAAGAAATCAAATGCTTGGGGATTGGGTT
>JAJNAB010024967.1:0-15724 GCA_023783335.1 Enoploplastron triloricatum | reverse complement strand
CCCCAATCCCCAATCCCCAATCCCCAATCCCCAATCCCCATTTAATAACATTCTTTGTAAAACCTTCTTTGAAATTTTAATATTAAATAAAAAAGTTAAATTATTTTTAAATATAATGGAAGCATCATTATTCTTTTTTGTCACATATTGGAGGAACCAAAAAGAAAATAATAGTGATGTTCAATTTATTATGACTGAAAAAAGTAGTTTAAAGCCCTTCTGCATTTATAATGAGGAAAAATATGAAGATAAAAAATTTTATTACAATAAAATATTTGAAATTGAAAATCAAAAAAAATCAAAAAAAAATTATAATTTAGTATTTGAAATTAGTGATGAGCAATATATAATCTCATTTGTTTCAGAAGGAAGTACATTTATATATGATGCTAGCTTAGTTTTTGGAAAAAAAGGTATAGATATTCATACAGAAATTAATCAAAACATAGAATATCAAGAAAAAATGGAGGCTTTTATTACAGCAATAAAAGTAAATAATAAAATGAATATAATTAAAGAACTCTACAAAGATAGTATAGAGTTATATTCAAAGAAAAAAATTTTTTCTTTTTTAATTCCATTATTTCTGAAAGTATACAAAGAAAAAGATTTATGCTCAGAATTGTTGAATTCTTTTAGAAAAATGAATGAGGACCCAAAAAATAATGGAAATAATATGGATAGAAAACCTTTTTTAACAACATATATGTCTGATTTTAAAGAGATTGCATATAAAGCTAATAAATTAATAGAAGATAATAACTATAGTATTATAGAATTTTATGGTATTATCCTTTGTTATTTCAATAGTTATGATTATTATTATTTTTCTTCGATTATAGAAGAATTATTTAAAAGTAAGGCAGAAATATTATTTGATATTTTGCTTATTTATAATTCTCAATTCAAAAATCCTATCAATCAAAATACTTTTTTCTTTTATAAACTTGTTAATTATTTAATAGAAACAAAAGATTTCCCAGTGCTTGAAAGAGGATTAAGTTTTATTAAAGATATAGAAACTTATATTAAAGTTATTGAAGAAAATAAAGAAGAATTTTTTAAAAAATATAATTTAAAAAAAATAAATAAAATCATCAGATTAGACAATTTACAATTTAAGAAATATGATGAAAAAAATGATGAAGATGAAATTACAACAAAACCCGAAGAAAATAATAATATTAATTCCCAAGGCAAGTTATTATTTATTTCAAGAGGAGAAAAAGATTATGAAGATAAAAAGATTACAATTTCTAAAATAATTACTAAGAAAAATATATCTAATGTTAAAACAAAAAAAGATATATTTGAAATTCTTAAAAAAATTGAATCAATAATTAATTTTTCTGAAGAAAATAATACATTTTTAATTTATTTTACTAATAATTTTTGGCAATATACTTTAAATTATTATAATGTTTCTGAACCAGATAATATTTTAATTTATTATAGACTCAGAAAAATATTTATTGGATATTTTAATTTAGTGAATAAAGTCTTTCCAGAAAAGGAAAAAAAATTCAGTATTATTAGAAAAGATGCTAAGATTTATTTTGAAAGAGATGAATTTGCTTTTTTATTAGATCAAATAATAAAAAAATATATTGATAATAATAAAGAATTGAAGTATATTGAAAAGCTAGCATTTTTAGTTCAATATAATCCTTATTATCAAGATCCAAAATATTATAATAAAATTGATTTGAATATATTTGAGTCTTTTGATTTAAGAAAGTTAGACAATGAGTTTATTTTTGATTTTAAAATAATGAAGTTTGAAATAATTTTTAAGAATAATATAGAAGAGTATATTAAAAAACTAATAGAAAAAATAATAGATATTTCAAATTTTGAGCCAATAATTAAATTAATTAATATTAAATATATTGAAGATAAGAATATATTTTTAGAACAATTAAAAAAAAAATATGATAATCTTATAGTCAATAAAATAGGATTATTAACAAATGAAAAATTGATAGAAGCAATTCATGTTGTTGCTAAACTAGCTATTCTGAATTATATTTATCTTCCACAAAATAAAAAATTAGAATTTATAAATAGAAGTATTAAAGGAAGATTAGATAAAAAAATAATTCCTTTAATTTTTATTGAAATAATAAATTTAATTTTTAACAAACTAAATATAGGAAATAAAGCAGAAGAGGGAGAAGAAAATAATAGAGATGAGGAAATAGAAGAAGAGGGAGAAGAAAATAATAGATATGAGGTAATAGAAGAAGAGGAAGAATATTCATATACTGATTTTAATGACTTGAAGACATTTATTTTTGATGAATTTTCAAAAAAATTGGATGATAATAATGATGCAGTAAGCATTATAGAGAATATAATAAAATTAATAGATTGCTTAGAGGGAAAAAAAGGAAAAGGAAAAGTTGATAATCAGAATATTAAAAAAAAAGATAAATATGTAAATGAATTTTTAAAAAAACTAATAGAAAAAAATTTATTCAATAAAAATGATTTTTTTTCATGTAAGAAAGACTATAGAATTTTATTATTGTGTGAATTATCTGAAAGAGGAAAAATTAAAAATAATCAAGAAGAATATTATGATAAAATAACAAATTTATTAGATAATATACAAAAAGATATGGAGGGAAAGATTAAAAAGTCAAAATTAGAAGAATTTTTGAAAAACGATGAATTTCTTATTATACAAAGATTAAAATTAATTAAATTAGTAATAACTGGATTTAATCCTGAGGAGAAATATAGAGAATTAAAAAGAAAAAATGATGATATAAATATAGAACTAAACAAATTAAAATATATTAAAGATAATATTATAATTTATCATAAAAACTTTTATCAAGATATTATAAAAGAAATAACAGATATAATAAAAAATAACCAAAATAAAAAATTATCATATTATAAATCAGAAAGTATAAAAAAATTAATTGAAATTGGTAATTTGAAAGATTTGGCCGACAGAATTAATAAATTTAAAAATTTTTTACTTTTTAATATAATATATGAAATGAGTGTTGAGAAAGATGAAAATAAGCCTTTTGAAAAATCTTTGGTTCAATTAGAAAAAATAGGAGATTTATTAAAGAATAAAACTAATATTATTGAAATAAATAATCAATATAAAGAGATTTTTCAAAAAATAAGAGAAAAAATAAGTAATAATGAGGAAAGATCTCAGAATTTCATAAAAGATTTGATATGTTATTATAATATAGATGATAAAAACTTAATTGATGAATTAACTATATTATTTAAAAGTAAAAAATATGAAATGGATATAAAGAGTATTATATTCTTTTTTGAATATTTTGAAAGATATAATGTTGAATGGAATAATAAATTAAAAATAAATCAAAAATTATGGGAAAAAGATTTTAAAATCATTAAAAGTTATTTAAAGAATTTAAAAGATAATGAAATATATGATTATACAAATATCAAAAATTATAATAAATTGTTTACTTGCTTATATAATAAAAATGAAGCAATAGATTTTTTATTTACCAAAACAAGTAATGAAATATTACGATTAATAGATAAAATACAGCCGACAGACCGAATAATTAGTATAAAAGATGTATTAGATACAGAAAAATGTGTATTTAATATAACTAAAATGAGATGTATAAAAGAAAATTTCAAAATATTTGAATATATAAAAAAATTGAATGATAAGACAATTTCACAATTTGAAAATTATTCTAAAATTTATTCATCAATTATAGAATTAGATTCAAATGAAGACACTGAAGAGAATGTTTTTGATAAGGTCAGTAATATTATTAAAGATGCTACATTTAATATTTTACAAGATAAAGATAATTTTTTCTATTATAATGATATAAAAAAAAATTATGAAAATATAACTATGGAAGAATTGATTCATTTAAAAAATCAAATTTATATTAAAAATCAAGAAAATATTGAAGATGATATAATAAATTCAAAATGTAAAATATTATCATTTTTTAAAAATATAATATCCAATATAGAAGAAATTAATAGATATATGATAGTTTTGAGAACAAAAGGAAGTAGTTTACCAATCAAAATTTCTATAAAAATTAGTTTTCAAGATAAAATGCCAAATATAAATTATTATTTAGGAAAGGACAAAAAAAATTTTGAAGAAATTAGAGATTTTTTATTCAAAGTTATAAATAAATATATAACTCAATTGGAATTAAAATATATTGGAAAAAAGTATATAAGATTCTTATATGGAAAACAATTTAGAAGTATTATGATGCACATTGAAAATAATTACAAAATAGATTCATTTTTAAGATATATTTTGAATAATATAGATAATAATATTTCACTTAAAGAAGGGTACAAAACTATAATAAGGAATACACGAGATTATATAAATCATTATGAATTATTTAACCAAAATTCATTAGATAGTATTTCAGCTTATATATTTTCATTATTTACTAATAATAATAATAAAACATTAGAAGATCATTATAATAGAATGAAATTAATTTCTTCTCAATATAATAAAGGAATTCATTTAGATGCTTGTGAAAATAATTCAATGAAAGAACATATAATAGATTTATTTTGGGATAAATTAGGAATTTTACCAATAGCACAAAATGTATTAATAACTAATGAAGAGACATCTTTTGAAGAAATTCAATCTTTTTTACATAGAGCCATATTATGTTATTATAATACTTTATTTGTAGTTGAATTAAATAATTCATTTTCTGAATATCAAAAGAATATAATGATTTTTTATATAGATAAATTGTTAGCATATAAAAATAAAAAATATATTGATGAATTAAAAGTATTTGTTGAGAAGGGAAAATCAGATATATATTTAGATACATCTATAGTTTTTATTTATGATAAATATAATAATCAAAATATAAATATTATATCATTTATAAAAGAATTGTCAAAATTTGAATCTAAAAAAGAAAAAAGAATAAAAAATAATGACTTATTAACAGAAAGTATTAAAATTGTAGATATAAAAAAGGATTATGCATCAGAATTTGAAAATGTATTGGTTATTACTTCAGAAATATGCGGTTTAGGAAAATCAGAAAAAATAAAAAAATTAGTAAAAGATAATAATGAGATATATTTTCACTTTCCTTTGGGAGGAATATTATCTAAAAGCATTATTTTTAACAAATTAGAAAACTTATTTAATGGAGATAATGGAATAAAAAGTAAATTAAAAAATGAAAATAAAACTTATAAAGATATAGCTATCCATTTAGATTTAACTGAATCTAAAGAAATATCAATCATAAATGAATTCTTTTTTTCATTCCTAATTACTAAATTTTATACTAAAAATGAAAATATTATTTATATTCCAAAAGATATTCGTATTTACATTGAAATTCCAAATTGTTTTGAAGATTATTTATCAAAATTTAATATATTAAATATATTTAAAAAAGAAAATATTACTTTAAAAAATATGTCTCCTTTTGAATATCCAAAGGAAATAATTAATGTTTTTAATACAATGCTAGGCATAAAATCAAATGAAGAGATTCAAAAATTTATTAAAAAATATATAGGTAATGAAAGATATTCTTATCATCAAAAAAATATAATCATTAAACTTTTCATATCGCAACATGGCAAATTTGAATTTAAATTAAGAATTTCCTCAGGAGGTAAAGATGAAACTAATATTTATCTAGATGAATTTTTTAAAAGTACAAAATATTTCATTAACGGAAGATTTTCTAAATTATTAACAGGAACAAAAAAAAATTATGAAAAAGATTATATAGATAAATTATCAGATATATATGACAATGATTTACTTAATATGGAATTTTATACTCCTTTGACTTTTATAATTAAAGAAAAAATGGTAATTGACAAATTATATATTCCTAGCAAAGATTCAAAAAAATATAATTGTTCAAAAGATTATTTAAAAAGAATTAAAGAAATATTAAATCTTTCTTATGAAGTAGAATCTTTATTATCTAAATTAGAAGAAAGAAACAATATTTATGTAATAACAAATGATAATTTTAAAAAAATGGCTTTATTGATTTATAGAATAATTGCAAATATTCCAGTAATTATAATGGGAGATACAGGCTGTGGAAAAACTGCATTAATAACAAAATTAAATCGAATTGTAAATAATGGAGAAACCACACTTGAAATTATTAATATCCATCCTGGAATTACAGATGATATATTATGTAGAAAAATGGAAAAAGTAGATTATAAAGCAAGCAATATGAAAGATAAAGAATTATGGGTATTTTTTGATGAGATGAATACTTGCTTATCTTTATCTCTTTTAGTAGAAATATTTATTAATAGAACTTATAATAGAAAAAAATTTAGTGATAATATTAGATTAATAGGAGCATGTTTACCTTTTAGAAAAAGAAAACGAGATAAAGAAAAATATGGATTAAGTAGATCAGATGATAACGAAAATGAATTAGTATATTTAGTGCAACCTCTACCACAATCTTTATTATACTATGTTTATAGTTTCGGTTTAATAGATGAAGAAGAAGAAAAAAAATATATACATTGCATTATAGAAAAATTATTCACAAAAGAAGAAAAGATTTTGCATGAAATGACAAGAGATGCAATTTTAGAAAGTCATAAGCTTTTAAGAAAAGCTTATGACCCTTCTGTAGTTTCATTAAGAGATATATCAAGATTTTCAAAATGTATTGAATTTTTCAATCAATATTTTACTGTTAAAAATGAAATTGAAATGAGAAAAAATAATATAAAAAATAATAAATTAAGGAGCATTATATGTTCTATTTATTTATGTTATTATATTAGATTAACAAATCAACAAATAAGACATAATTTTGAATTTTCATTAATAGATATTTTATTAAAACTAATAAATAATGATATAAATTCTATTTATTCAGGAGGAGCATTAATTAAGGATATCAAAAATAAGGAATTAATAGATGAAATAAATAATAGACCTGTAGAATGTATAAATTATTTTCATGATTTTCTTAGAATTGAACAAGATTATTTATTAGATCAAATAGAATTAGATAAAGGAATTGGGAAAAATTCTTTATTAAAAGAAAATATATTTTTATTATTTTTTTCTGTAATAACAAATATACCACTTATTATAATAGGTAAACCTGGTACAGGTAAAAGTTTAAGTGCACAAATAATAAATAAATCTATGAGAGGGAAATATTCTAAAAAAAAATTTTTCCAACAATTTCCACCAATAATTCCAATATATTTCCAAGGTTCAGAATCTACACAACCAGAAGATGTTGAAAGACCATTTAGAAAAGCTAAAAGTAAAATAGAATATTATAAAAAAAATAAAAAAGAAAATTTACCTATAATTATGATATTATTTGATAGATTGGAATTAGCTGAAAGATCTAAAAGTAACTCACTTAATGTATTACATAATAAACTAGAAAATATTGAAAAAGAAGATTGTATAAGTTTCGTGGGTATAAGTAATTATATATTAGATGCCGCAAAAGTCAATAGAGCTTTAGTTTTATCAATTCCAGATTTAGATCAAAATTTAGATGAATTAATTGATACTTCTAGTAGTATTGCAAAAAGTATTTCAGAGAAATTGAAAAAAGAAAAAATTTTTAAAATCATTTCTAGAACTTATTTTAAATATAAGCATGAATTACAAATAATTAAAGAATTGGTTGTATATAAACAATATATTTCTATAATGAATAAAAAAGAAAATATACAACCCATTAGTCATCAAATTAATAAAGAAGAAGATTTCCAAGATAATCTTTCAATTGATAGTAAATCTGATGAAAATGAAAGAGAGGTAAGATATTTTGAGGATATTAAAAAATTAAAAGAGTTTAAAGATTTATTCAAAAAAGATAAAAAAATCAGAAAAGATTTTCACGGAAATAATGACTTTTATAATTTAATTAAAGGAATAGCAATTGAATTAGGGAGTTCAGGAGAAATAACTGATGATGAAAAAGTTTCAATAATAATAAAATATATTGAAAGAAATTTTGGTGGAATAGAATATGAATTTGATATTGATTTTAATTTAATGTTCGATGATATAAGAAGGACAATTGAAGAAATTGAAGAAATTGAATATATTTGTCAAGATTGTGAAACTTTTGATTTTCATGGTGAAAACAACAAAGCTATAAATTCAGTTTATTTATTCAAAAAAATATTTAATTGGGAAATTATAAGAGATGATCCCTACAGTAAATTAATAATAGACATTCGAAAAATAAATGAATATAATATAAATAATTGTATTATTGATAATATAAGAGATATTAATAGTCGATTTTTATTATTAGAAATCGAGCCATCTTTATCATCATTAATATATCAGATTATTCAATATCAAAATCCATTTAAAAATATAATATTATATGAGGGAAGCCCTTTTATAGATGATAATAATAAAGAATATAGGTTTAAAATAATTAATAAAATTAAAGAAGATGCAAAAGACGATAATTTAATTATAATAGAAAATTTAAATCAAATTCATCCATTTTTATTTGATTTATATAATGGGAATTATATATTAAAAGATGAAAAAAAATCTGTTAGAATATTCTTAGAGAATTTTAGTGAGCAATTAACTTTAGTTGATAATAATTTTAAGATCATAATTTTTGTTGATAAAAAATTTATAAATGAATGCGAATTATCATTACTAAACAGATTTGAAAAAATAACTTTGTCTTTTGATAAATTATTAGATAATAATTTAAAAAGAATATCGGTTGATTTGATAAAAGAGCTTACTTTAAGAAAAGTAATTACAAGATATAGAGATATTAATTATTCCCTTAAAGATTTATTAATTAATTGTAGAGAAGAAGAAATTCAGGGACTTATTTATTATTATAGTAAAGAATTAAAAAAAGATAATAGTGAATCAGATAATGAAGAGGATGAAAAAAATAATATAGATGAAAGATTATTAAAAGAAAACGTTATTAATAAAATTTATAAAGTTTTGCCTCAAGATATTATATGTATTTTACGAGATAATAATATTCTTTTTGAAAAGTATTGTTCAAATAATATTTTTTATAATTTTGAAGAGTATATAAATGAGGAGCATGAACAATATAAATTATCTATAATATATACATATACTAATATAATTAATAATGTTAAAGGACTTAATGAAAATATGAGTTTTATGATAATAGAAATAAGAAATGAAGATGGATTAAAAAATAGAATAGAGGAAATTAAAATTAAATATGAAAATAACAAAATGAAAAAAGATAATAATATATGTATTAAATTTGAAAAAGATAATTCAAATAAGATTAAATACATAAGTAATTATATATTAAATAATTTTAAAGAAGATAAATATCACTATATTTTTTTAATACATATAAATAGAAATTTCAAAGACAAAGATTATAGAATTGAAGATAAAAAATTATATTCATTACCTGATATTAATCCATTAATTAATCAATTATTTATAGATAATTTAAATGGCAATAGTAATTTGAATTTAAAATATCTATTATCAACAGATATTAGAACTATTTTAGAAGAGAAAAAAGATGAGCTTAATTTAAATGAAGAATTTAGAAAAACATTAAAAAATATAATTTCGAAAGAATTAAATAAAAAATACTTAGAAAACTATCTTATTAATGATTATATTAATGATATATTAGATTATATGGAAGATGAAGAAGATATTAAAGAAAAAATAATTCAGGTAGCATATAAATTAATTGGAAGCGATGAGCAAACAAATTGTAAAGAGATAATTGATAAATCATATATGAATAATTACATTAATAAATATAGTATTGATATTGCTTCTTGCTTAATAGAATATATTAAAGAAAATATATTTAATGAAAATATAAAGAAATTAATCTTATTTTTGGAAGACGATAATATATTTACAACTATATTGCAAATAAAAAAAAATAAATATAAATACTTAACAAGTGATCAAGTTAAAGGAATAATAACAAAATATTTGGATGAAATATTATATAAAGATGATGAAATATACAATCCTAAATTTTTATATAATTATAATGTTCCAGGGTTGTATAATTTTTATATAGATATTTCTAATTATATAAATAAATATATTACTCCATATTACATGAATAATGAAAAAAAATTAAGACAGGAAAAAAAGGTAGATATTAAGAAAATAAAAGATTTTCATGATAAGGAAGAAGAATTATTAGATAAAGTATTTGAAAAAATTGCTCAAAGTAGAAAGTTTAATGTGATAATAACCAATAAAGTCCAAGTTGATTTAATTTTTAAAGATTATATTACATTTTATTTGCAAAAATATAAAGATCCTTATATTTTTTATGATGAAGATGATATATATCATAAATTAATAGAATTATTATTAAAATTAAGATTTAATAAGGAAAATAGTTTAATAAAAGATAATAATATGATGAATATTTTATCAATAAAAATAATATGGATAGAATCAAATGTTAATTATATTTTAAGAATATTGCAAATATTTGAAGAATGTATACCAATTTTTAATAACGAAAATCAATTCTACACTTTACTCGAAGAATTATTATTTAAAGAAAATGAGAATAAAATAAAATATATAACTTATGGCAAAAAAAATCCTGAATATAAAAAGGAAGTCAATGAATGCTATTATTTATTATTAGCAAATATATGCCATTATATAATATCAGATAAAATTATATTAACTGAATTAAATACAAATAATAATGAAATCACAATTAGTCAATACTATTATTTATTAAAAAATATAAATAGTATTATTCAAAGTTTAAATGATGATTTAAATATATTTTTAAATGAAATGTATATCATTGATGAATTAATTAAAATAATTGAATTATTCATAAAAAAGAATAATAATATTGAAAAAATAAACCAAATAAAAAATCTAATGAGAAAACATTCCAATATTTTACAGAAATATGCTGATAATCCAGTTGAATTAAATGAAGAACTAAATAGTAATTTTGAAGAAATATATAATTTAATATTTAAAGATGAAAATATTGAAAATAATGATAAAGATTTTTATGATAATCTGAAATATATACTATATAAGGAAATATTAAAAATATCTGATGTTAATTACCGTTCTAAGATATTTGAAAAATTATTAGAATCAAATGAGATGATAAAAAAATCCAATGATGTATTCCAAATATTATTAGAAAAATATGTAAATAAGAATAATTATTTTGATAATATAAGAAATATATTAAATGGAGATGATGATATAATAAAAATAATAGAAAAAAGAATTGATAATAATTTTGTATTAGAGGAAATTTTATTATATTTTTTTGAAAAAAATTCTATAAATTATTTAATCAATTTTTTGAACAGTAAAAAAGATAAAAAAAAATATGAATATTTAGATGAAGAACCTCTTAAAATTTTAGAAGAATGTTATGAAGTCTTAAATGCTTATATATTTAAACCAAAAGAATTACATCAAAAATTAAAAGAAACATGCAAATTATTTTGTCTGGGTTATATAAAATCATATCTTTATATTTTTATTAAAACATTTGCTGAAGATAAATATAAATCTGAATATTTTGAAAAAAATAAAGAAAAAATAATTAAATATATTAATGGAGATAATTCTATATTTAAAATGATGCGTATCTATATTTATAAAATACTTTATAATAATTTTAAAATAGATATTTTTACTGATGAAAAAATGATTGAAAAATATAAATTAAATCAATATAAAAATTTTGATAATGATATTAATACTATGGAATTGAAAAATTTATATAAAATTGATTTTGAAAAAACATTAAATGATGATTATTATATTAATTCATATAAAATAATAGAAAAATATAAAAAAAATGAATTTAAGGATAAAATCAAAACAATAGAATATGACATAGAAGAATATGGTATAGACAATTTTTATGTATTATCATATAATATATCATTAATAAATTTAGAAATGGAAAAACCAGAAATTAACAAAAATTTTTATACAAATATATGCCAACCCTTATTTAAAGATGATAAATTATTATTTGAAGCAATTAAATTATTCTATGATTCAACAAAATATAATAATATTAAAAGAAATTTCAGAATTAATTCTGATAATCTTAAGCCTTTATTATTTGGTTATCGATATTGTTTAAATGAATTATCAAATAAAAATACAAAAGGTATTTATTATCCTTTTTATGATAGTAATGATATGAATTTTTTGAAAGAGCAATTCTATCCTGGTAATGATACTAAATATAATAAAGTATATTCCAGTATAATTAGTCATTTTAAATTTAAACCAAATGAAGGTTGCTATGTTTGTCTATGTAAAAAAGGATATTATCATTCTGTTAAGCCTGGCTTCCAAAATTATAAACACTTAAATAAAAAATGTCCAAAATGCTCAAAACTAATTGGGACAATTAAAGAAGGGTTAATTGGTAGTAGTAGTAGTACAGAAAAAATTGTAAAAAGGGATGATTATTTTAGAATATTTAGAGATGAAAAAGAACTTGAAGAAATAAAGAAAGATAAATTAAAAAGAGATAAATTAAATGAAATTAATTATATGACACTTGAGCAATATAAGAAAAAATATATTGATAAAGTATTTGAAAAAGAACAAGGAATATTTATCTCAAATGATGAGGATTATATAAATAATTTTAAAAATGATCAGAAAATAATCAGAAATTTAAGTCAAATTTCTTTTAGAATTTTAAATTATATTTTATATTCACATTTATTTTTTGCAAGATTAATAACCAATAAAAAGAATTTTGATATATATTTACCTAGAGGAATAACTTGGGTTGAAACACTTTCTCAACGCTGGAATCTTTTAAAAAATGAATTATTAAAAGAAAATATAAATGATATTGAAAAATTTATGTCTTATATATTTACTGAATTATTCCCAATATTAAATAAAGAAGAAAAAATAATGAATTATAATGCACTTATTACATTTGAAGATAATTTAGAAAACCAAATACAGGAAATGATTAGAAAATTTAAAGGAGAAAATAAATCAAATAATTTAAATAATAAAAAATATTTTGACGATAAAACTTCATTTATTAATTTATTAAAAGAAGAATTTACAAGCAATAATTATAAAAAAGAAGATTTTCCTTTTTATCAATATTTTTATTATACAGACTATTTAAATGAAAAATATATAAGTAAAAAATTAGAAAATATGGATGATAGTCAATATCCCGTATTAAAACAATACTTGTCATCTCTAACTGATAAAAATGATAAAAATAAATATTCATTGGATAATTTAAATTTATTTAATAGTATACTAAATTTATTCAGTGAGAACTATAATAATAAATTATCAAGAGAATATTCTGAAAAATATAAACTAATAAATGAAGACATATATAAAGATAATAAGGATTTAATTGAAAAATTTATAAAATGGTATAATAATTTGGAAATAGAAAATTGTAAATTAAGTAATGAGAATCCTTTATGCGATTTTCTAATAGATGATAATAATAAAATTAGTCGTTCTTACAAATATATTTATTATAATTTTGTAAAAGAGCAAAATAAAAAATTAATAAATTTATTAGATAATAAAATAGAAAAAGGAATTTTTGATGATAATTGCAAAAATAAAATTAATATACAACAAATAAATGCTACAGAAATATTTACTTTAATCTTACCAAAAGAAGTTTCATTTATTGATGTATTATTTAATTCTTCATATAGAAAAATATTAGATAGTGAAAACTTTAGTTATGAGTCATATAATGAATTTGAAATTAATTATAATTTAATCGAAGAGAGTATGACAGATTTATTACTAAAAAACAAAAAATTATTAAATGATGCTATTAATGACTTTATTTACAACAATCCAACATTTGAAAATAAAATTACCAATTTATTTACTTTATTTAAAGAAAGATATAATCAAAAATATATATTTTTAGATGATAAAGTAGCCTTATATAAATTTGTTCAAGAAAATAAATCTAATATAAAATTATGCAAAGATATGATTAATGATTTTATAACATTAATAAAAATCTTAAATGACAAAAGAAAGGAAAATAACGCAAAAGAGAATGATATAACTGATGAAAAGAAAATTATAGAAGTAATCAATAGAAAAAGAGATTCTTTCACAAACGATAAATTTATCAAAATATTTGAAAATAATGACAGTCTTACTGTTGGTAAAACGTATGAAATTTTGGAATATTACTTAAAATTGATTTTTGAGGATATAAAAAATGAAATAAAAAAATATCAAAACAATTTAGATAAAGAATCGATTAATGAAATAAAAAAACTTAATATTGATAAAAAAAATTTTGCTCATGCAATTAGATTATTCATTACATTAGTATTATTTTTAGAAAATGATAAAGAGTATAAAATAAAATCTAATTTTAATAATGTAATAAATTATTTAAAAGCCCCAGATCTTTGGGATAAAAATATTGATGGAAATGAAAATTTTAATATAAATCTTAATAAATTAAAATTAATAAATGTTCCTATTAACCAAATTATTTACTTATATGATAGTTTGGGTAAAGATATAGAAGAAAATTTTTTTGATGATGTTATAAAACAAATAAAAAAGAATATAATTTAAAAAGATTATTTAAAAAAATTAATACAATATATATTATCTCTTCTCCATTAAGAACATTAATAGAGTTAGTATGCATTATTATTTTAAATGGAAAAAAAATAAAAATAATATAATAATTGGCCATATATATTAAAAATGTAAATCAAATATATTTATAATTGTAAATAATATTTATAAACCTCATAGAAAACCATTAAAAAAAATTTTTTTTTGAATTTTTTGGGGGAGATTAACACGTTAAAAAATTAGGGAACTTTAGGGAGTTTAGGATTCTGATAGAATTGAAGATAATCAAAATTTTGAAGGAATAGGTTTACCATGATCGTATAATTGCGATACTTCACATAATAATTTAGCATGTAAAGAAAATTCGTTTGGACTTGTTTCTTTTGCTATTTTATATATTTCTAATTGGCCTTCTATATTGCATTAAGTTATGCAATAATCCATATGACCAGGAAATAAATCAAAAGGCATTTCTTTTTCTACTATTTTAGTTATGGCTTCCTCTTTTATTACATTATATAAATATATATTGCATTTTTGAAATATTTACTTGCTTCTTTATGACCATTTTTTTCTGAAGATGCTTTTCCTACTGCCTTCCCTAAGCAATAATAAGAAGTAGCTAAGTTAAATAAAACATTAAAGAATTCGAACCAAATATTAAATGATTTCATTGTACTTCCTCTTATTGTAACACTCCAAGAAAATTCAATTTTACAACTGTATTTTTCTGTTCTAAATACCATTTTTTGTTTTATAGCCATGATCTGGTTTATATATGAAGTAATTATATTGATATTTTGCTTGAGTTGATCAATGGAATCTACCAACTCATCCATTTGACTAATTACATTTCTATTTTGGGTAAATTCTACAAAGTATGATTTGATTTTTTCAGTTAAAGATTCATTATCATAATTTTTGATTACATATTCTTTTAGTTTTGAGTCCATATCTTTTGCTTTTGCCTTTTTTGTTTTGTTGATAAGCATTTTTTTATAATTGTTTTTATAATATATTATTAATTTTATATGTAAGATTAAAACTAATTAATTTATTAATTTATTAATTTATTTTTTAGATTTT
>JAJNAB010024966.1:0-15873 GCA_023783335.1 Enoploplastron triloricatum | reverse complement strand
CCCCAATCCCCAATCCCCAATCCCCAATCCCCAATCCCCAATCCCCAATCCCCATGTTCCTTCAAAGCTGAATATTACAAAATATTAATATTGTTTATTAAATTAATTTATTAAAATAAATATAATCTTAATCTCTATTTCCGCCATCGTCACTATCATTATTATTTCCTGCAAACATATCCTCATCATCATCATCGTCATCTCCTCCGCCACCAAAATTATTATTATTTTCTGGAATTTCAACTTTTTTATTAGCTTCTTCATCTTTTTCAATTTGTCTTTTTACATCATCACAAAAATTGTCCTCAATGTCTTTGCCTAAAGCTTCATAAAGTGGAATAATTTGGCTAATTTGAACATTAAATAATTTTAATTCATTTAAATTTTTATTAAATTCTTCATTAGTATATATATCACTACTCCATAAATCTGAGCCTTTTAAATAATTTACTAAATTATTACGGTTGGATTTTATTTTTTGTTCTTTATCTTCTTCTAAAAATAATACTAAAGTTGCAAATAACCTTATTGCATAAGCGAATTCTTTTTGACTAATAAGATGATTTTTTTGATAATAATCTGTTATTATTTTTTTTGCTTTATTATCTAACTCATTTAGATAATTCTTTAATTCATCCTTCACAAATTCAAAAATCAATTTTAAGTAATATAAGAAAATTTCCAATGTTTTATCAATTGTAAGACCTTCATTTTTATCAAATATTTTTATAAAATTATCTGAAAAGGTTTCCTTTAATTTACTAACAACCTCATATATTTTAGTATCTTCAGTTATATTAATATCATTTTCTTTTTTATTATCATTGGTTTTGTCAGTATTTTCTTTTCTTTTATCATTTAAATATTTAATTAATTCTATAAAATCATTAATCATATTTTTGCATAAATATGAATTATTTTTATTTTCATCAGAAAATTTATAAATGGCCACTTTATCATAAATACCCATATTTTTAATATTATATCTTTTTTTAAATAAAGCAAATATATCTGTAACCTGATTAGCAAATACTTCATTGTTATAAATAAAATCAGTAACATTATCATTTAATAATTTTTTATTTTTCAATAATAATTCTGTCATATACTCTTCAATTAAATCATAATTAATTTCATATTCCTTATATGATTCATTACTTCTAGTCTCACTATCAATTATTTTTCTATAAGAAGAATTAAATATTATATCAATAAATGAAACTTGTTTTGGGAAGCTTAAAGTAAATATTTCTTTTTCATTTACTTGTTGTATCATAATTTTATTTAGACAATTCATATCAAATATTCCTCTATCAATTTTGTTTTGTAATAAATTTGTGAGTTGTTCATTTTGTTCTTTGGCAAAATTCTTATAAATATCTTTATAAATTATTCCGAAATTATAATTATCATCTAATAGAAAATCGCATAAAGAATTGTCAATACTCAATTTTTGAGAATTAGCTTCTTTTATATTTAAATTATTATAAAAAGTAATAAATTTATCAATTAAAACCTTATTATTTAAATATATATCTTGGTCTTTTAACTTTTTTTTTTCCGCAAATTCTCTTGGTATTTTATTATAATATTTTTCATTAATTAAATTTAATACACTATTAAATAAATTTAGATTATTCAATGAATAAACATTATCTGTAGTTTGATTATTTTTTGATTCTAAATATTTTTTTAATACTGGATATTTATTTTCATCCATATGAGATAATTTTTCACTTATGTATTTTTCATTCAAATAATCTGTGTAATAAAAATATTCGTAAAATGGAAATTCTTCTTTATTATAATCTAAACTAGTATACATTTCTTTTAATAAATAAATAAATGAAGTTTTGTCTTCATTATTTTTATTCTTAATTAAATCATTTTTGTTACTATCTTCTTTATATTTTTTAATTATTTTTTTAATATTTAATTCCAAATCATCTTCAATTTTAATAAGTGTTTCATAATTATCTATTTTTTTCTCTTTATTTAATATTGGGAATAAATCACTAAATATATAGGACATAAATTTTTCAATTGAATCTATATTCTCTTTTAATAATTCATTTTTTAAAATATTCCAACATTCATATAATGTTTCTGCCCACTTCATTTTATTAGGTAAATATTTATCAAAATCCTTTTTATCTGTTATTAATCTCGCGAAGAATAAATGTGAATATAAAATATAATTTAATATTCTAAATGAAATTTGGCTTAGATTTCTGACAATTTTCTTGTCATTTTTAAAATTATTTTTATTTGTATTGATAAATACTCCTTTTTCATTTTTAATTTCTTTATTATTAAGAATATATTTGCTTTTATACTCTTCTAGTGTCATATAATTAATTTGTTTCAATTTGTTTTTAATATCCTTATTTTTTTTTATTTCATCAATTTCTTCTTGAGATTTAAATATTCTATAATAATCAGCCCTTTTAACAATTTCTATTTCACATTTTACTATTCCTTTTTTTATTGACCCGATATTTTTTGAGCATCCTGGACAATGTTTATCCAATTCATTAAAATCTGGGAAGCCAGATTTAACAGAATGATAGTGCCCTTTTTTACATAAACAAACATAACAACCTTCATTCGGCTTAGTTTTAAAATGATTGATTATACTAGCATATACATTATTAGGCTTAGTGTCATTACCAGGATAAAATTGCTCTTGTAAATATTTGGCATAATCACTACCATATAAAGGGTAATAAATTCCTCTTGTTTTTTTTGATGATAGTTCATTTAAACAATAACGATATCCAAATAATATAGCTTTAATGTTATTAGAATTAAATTTAAAACTAGCTTTAATTTCTTTATACTTTGCTGGATCATAGAATAACTTAATTGCTTTGAATAATAAATCATCTTCCTTAAATAAAGGTTCACATATATTTTTAAAAAAGTTAGCATTAAAAGCAGGATTTTCCATTTGCAAATCTGATAATATTATATTATATGATATTATATAAAAATTATCAATACCTATATTTTTAATATCAAAATCTCTTTTTGATATTTTATTCTTAAATCCATCTTTTTTAAATTTTTCTATAGATTTATTTGCAGTTTCATAAGAATCTTCATTCAGGGTTCTGATTTGATAATCTATTTTATATATATTATTCAATTCCTTTGAATGAATAAATTTAGAAAAATCTTTATATTCATTCAAATTATATTTTTTAACCATTTTTTCATTAATAAAAGCATCTATACCAAAATTATTAAAAAGTATTTTATAAATAAAAAGACGTATCATTTTATATATGGAATTATCACCGTTAATAACATTTATTATTTTTTTATAATCATTAAATTTAGGTTCCTCCTCGTCATATGCTTTAATAAATGTATGAATATATGATTTTATATATCCTAAGCAAAATAGTTTTCCTATTTCTTTCAATTTAGATTTTAATTTATTTGGATCAAAAATATAAAAATTTAAAACATCATAACAATCTTTTAATATATCAAGAGGTTCATCTTCTAATTTTATAATTATTGTTTCTTTTTTTTTTTTATCATTTATAATTTCTTTTTTACTATTTATTATATTTTTCAAATAATTTAATGCATTTTTTTCAAAGAAATATAATAATGTTTCAGATAATACAAAATTATTATTTATTGATTTATTTAAAAGTTTTATTATATCATCATCTCCACTTAATATATTATTTCTATTGTCTTTGTATTCTTTTTTCACATAATTTTTCAACAATATTTGTAATATATCATTTGATTTTTTTATCATTTCATTTGATTCTAATATTTTTTCCAATATTTTATATCGATAATTAATATCTGGTATTTTCTTAATTTCTTTAAAAAGTATATATCTTAATTTATCATTATAATCTTTATCATTTTTATCTATTATTTCATCTTTTATTATTGAATTATATATTTCTTCTAAATTTTTAATTAATTCATCACTTAATTTAACTTCATCTTTGGAATATTTCTGAATAATTAAAGCATTTTCTCTCATTAAATTTTTAATTTCATTTATTTTTTCAATATTTTTCTTTGGAGTAAAAATTTCAATTATTTTTATTAATTCATCAAGAATATACATTTCATTTAAAAATATATACAAATCATCATTTAAATTTTGCAAAATTTTATTAATACCTGTTATTATAGAGTAATAATGAGTAATTTCTATTGTATCATTATTTTTATTATATAAAGTTAATTCTATTTCTTCTGATGTTATAATATAGCAAATACTTGCTAATAAAATATAGTAGCATTCGTTTACTTCTTTAGTATGCTCTGGATTTTTATTCTCATTTGTTATATACTTTATTTTATTTTCATTTTTAAAGATTAATTCTTCAATCTTATTATATAATTTATTGCTACTATTAAAAACAGGTATTGAATATTCAAATATTTTTATTATATTTATAATATAATTAGCATTTGATTCTATCCAAATAATTTTCTTTAATAAGCCATTTATATTATTTTCATCTTTAAATCTTAATTTTAATAATAAATCTATTAATTTATGATAAATATCATCTTTATTATAAATATCATTGTTATTCCTTCTTTTTTGTAAGTAATAAGTAATATAATCTTTAAATATTAAATCTAATTTTACTTTATTTAATAGTTCAAAAATAAATTTATTATTAGAAACATATTTATATGCATTATTTAATAAAATATCTTCCGTATCATGAAATTGTCTTATTTTTTCCACATCAGCTTTAAGTGCTTCTCTTAGTTTTTTTTCGTTATTAAAATAATTAGAAGTTATATTTTTATTTATATAATTAGAAAAATCTTTATAAAAATTGTATAGTCCAGGAACATTGTAATTAAATAAAAATTTAGGCTCAGGCTTTGTATCATTTTTCTCTTTTACTATTTCATCTAAATATTTTTTTGTTATTTCTTCCACTAAGTTTTTATCTATTTCTGAGAAATTTTTTTTCTTTAATTCTATTAAAGTCGTTAATATATTATTATCTTCTAATTTTAGTAAAACTTTTTTTATATAAGAATTAAATATATTATCTCTAATATATTCAATTAAACAAGAAGAAATATCAACTGTATATTTATTAATATAACTAGTGTTATATAATTTATCTATTATATCTTTACAATTTGCTTCTTCATCTTTATTATTATCAATTAATTTATATGCTATTTCTATTATTTTATCTCTAATTGCATCTTCATCATTCATAAAGTTTTGTAATTCATCAATATAATTATCAATTATGTCATCATCCGTACCTTTGTCATTTAATTCTTTAGTTAAAGAATTAACTAATGTTTTATTAAATTCTTCATTTAGTTTCAAATCTTCTTTTTTATTCTCTAATAATTCTTTAATATCTTGGCTCAATAAATCATTTAATTTTATAGAATTATTTCCATTTAAATTATCTATAAATATTTGATTAATATATGGATTAATATCAGGTAAAGAATATATTCTTTCGTGTGATTTGTTGTTGAAATTTCTGCTTATATGTATTATAAATATATAATTATATTTATCATCTATGAAATTATTTAATATGAAATTGCTTATAAATTTAATTTTTTTTGAATTAGATTGTTCAAAATCAATACATATATTATATTCCTGCTTTAATTTACTACTTTCATTTCTATTTTTTATTTCACCTATTAAGCGTCTTAATCCTTCTTCACTTCTTATCTCAGAAATCATAAAGCTCATTCCTTTATTTAGTCCTTCAACAATATTAGCTATACTAGTATAAGTATATATAATAGAAATTTTATATCTTTTGTTTTCTTCTTCATTTATATAATCTTTATAATTATAAAAAATAGTTTTTTTTTTATAATATTCTCTAATAATATTATTATCTTGTAAAATGCAAATAATATCTTGGGGCAAAATTTTATAAATTTTATTAAAAACATTTTCTTTTAACTTTTCTTCATCTATCTTATTTTCATTTTGATCTTCATTATCTTCGTTCTCGTTCTTTTTTGACTCTTTGCTAAAATAATAAATCAATGCTTGAATTTCTTCATCCCCACAATTAATTAATAAATCTCTAAGAGAATAATTTATATCTTTATATTTATTAACAGCACTTTTTAACTTAATTTCTTCAATTAAATTAGAAGATATTTTTTTTAATTCATTATCTAATAATTTATCAAAAGATAAAATCATTTTTTCAAGTCTATTTAAAAACGCTAACTCGCAATTATTAACAAATCTTTTATCAACTAAAATTATAACTCTAAATCTCTGGCTTACCAAAGTAAGTTGTTCATTGAAATTTTCCAAGCATATTCTAACGAATTTTTTATCATCTTTTATTATATAATTCATATTATATAAATCAAATAAAAATGGATGAATTTGATTTAAATTTTCTATTATAATTAATTTATCCTCTTTTGCATCATCTTGAATTTTATTTATTACCTTGAATCTATATTCTTTATTATTATCATCTACAAATGGACTTCCATCATATAATTCTATTTTATTTATCCATGAATTTTGTAATTTAATATTCTGATATATTAATGTAGTTAAAGATGGTTTTATTTCTAACAATAAATATCGACTATTCATATCTCTAATATTATCATTAATGCAATTATTCAAATTATAATCATTGATTTTTAATTTATCTATTTTTAAATTACTATTTGGATCTTTTTTTTCACATTCTAAATTATATAATTTTTTAAACAAAAAAACTGAACTCAATTTTACTTTTTTATTTTCATCATATAAATCATAATCTTCTAAAATGTTTTTAATTAATTCTATATCTTTTTTTGTATCTTCTAATACTAATTTTAAATCTATATCAATTTCATAATCTATACCTCCAAAATTTCTTTCAATATATTTTATTATTATTGCCACTTTTTCATTGTCTGTAGAATCTCCTGATTCTAGTCCCATTGCTATTCCTCTAATTATATTATAAAAATCACGGTTTCCATGAAAATCTTTTCTAATTTTTTTTTCTTTTTTTAATAAATCTTTAAATTCTTTTAATCCCTTAATAAATTCAAATTGTCTTTTTTCTCTTTCTGGTTTACTTGTCTTATCTCCATTAGCATTATTTTGGCTTTGTTGCTCTTCAATTGTTGTTTGACTAAGTCTTGTATTATCTTCATTTAAATCATTTAATTTTTCTGATTTATTATCTTGAGAATTTTCAGAGGGATTATCTATTATTTTTGTGTTTCCATTTTTCACATATTGTTTATATACTACTAATTCTTTAATAGTATTTAGAATTCTTTTATATGAAAAATAAGTCATAGAAATTATTTCAAAAATTAATTCTTTTTTTAATTTATCAGAAATACTTTCTACAATATTATGCGAAGTTTCAATTAAATCGTCCAATTTTTGATCTAAATCTGGAACAGATAGAACTAAAGCTCTATTAATTTTAGCCGCATCTAATGAATAATTACTTATACCAACAAAACTCACTCCTTCTTCTTTCCCAGTATATTCAAGTTTTTCATGTAAAACTTTAAGAGGATTACTCTCAGATTTTTCAGCTAATCCTAATTCATCAAATAAGACCATAATTATAGGCAAGTCTTCTTTCTTACAATTATTTCTATAAAATTCAGCTTTTGTTCTTGCTTTTCTAAATAATCTTAATATATCTTCTGGTTGAGTTGATTCGGAACCTTGGAAATATGTTTGCACTATTTGTGGGAATTGTTGGAAAAATTTATTTTTAGAATATTTACCTCTCATTGATTTAAATATTAATTGAGCACTAAGACTTTTACCAGTACCAGGCTTTCCTATTATAATAAGTGGGATATTAGTTATTATTGATAAAAATAATAAAAATACATTTTCTTTTAATAATTCATTTTTACCTATTCCTTTGTCTAATTCAATCTGGTTTATTAGATAATCTTGCTCTATTTTAAGAAAGTCACTAAATTTATTTATTATTTCCAAAGGCCTAGTATTAATTTCATCTTTTAAATCTTTATTTCTTATTTGCTCTATTAAATTATTTCCTTTTTCATCTATATTTTCATCATTATTTACTAATTTTAATAATACAGGCCTTAATGTTGCTTGAAAATTAAATCTTGTTTCCTGGTCGGTTAATCTAATATAGTAACATAAATAAATAGAGCATATAATACTTCTTAATTTATTATTTTTTTCATTATTATTTCTTTTTTCATACTTATTTTTATTTGTAAAATAATTTTGGAAAAATTCAATACATTTTGCAAATCTTGCTATTTCTCTTAAAGAAACTACTGAAGGGTCAAATTTTTTTCTTAAATATACATGACATTGTGAAATTGCTTCTGTTGTCATTTCATGTAAATATTTTTCCTCTTTTGTGAATAATTTTTGTATAATGCTATGTATGTATTTTTTTTCATCACTATCTTCAATTGTTCCAAAACTAAAGACATAATATAATAAAGATTGGGGAAAAGGTTGAACTAAATATACTAATTCATTATCATTGTCATCTGTTAAACTTAATCCGCATTTTTCTTTATTATCTTTTCTTTTTCTATAAGGATTGCATGCTCCAATTAGTCTAATATTTTCACTAATTTTATTTCCATTATAATTTCTATTAATAAATATTTCTGTTAAAAGAGATAGAGATAAACAAGTATTCATTTCATCAAAAAATACCCAGAGTTCTTTATTTTGCTTCTTTAATTCTTCTGCCTCTTTCTCTGCTTCTTTCATTTTTTCACATAATATTTCATCTGTTATTCCTGGATGTATATTAATTATTTTAAGGGTAGTTTCTCCTCCATTTATAATTTGATTTAATTTAGTGATTAAAGAAGTTTTACCACAACCTGTGTCTCCCATTATAATTACTGGGACGTTTGCAATTATTCTATACACTAATAAAACCATTTTTTTAAAATTATCATTTGTTATTACATAATTATTATTTTTTTCTTCTATTATAGATAATAAAGAATCTTCTGTATAAGGAAGATTTAATATTTCTTTAAATCTTTTTAAATAATCTTTTGTAGTTTTATATTTAATTGAATTTTTTTCAGGAACATATAATTCATCATAGACCATTTTTTCTTTAATTATAAAAATTAATGGAGCTGGAAATTCCATATCTTTTAAATCATTTTCATATACTTCTGATAGAATATCTATTATATCTTTTTTATTTTTTTTTTCAATTCCTGTTAATAATTTTGAAAATCCTCCATTTGTGAAATATTTTGTACAGTTGGCAAATTCCTTAATACATTTCTCAGTTACATCTTTGCCTTTTTCTATGAAATGAAGCTTTGATTTAAATTTACTATATTGCGATATAAAAAGTTTAACAAATATATTAATTTGATGATAAGAATATTTAGGAACATCAATATATTTTTTGACAAATTTTTCTATATCCTCATTTGTTTTTATTCCCAACATTTTTTCAAAGAGTTTAATTATGCTATCTGGATAATCAAATGGAGGCATATTTTCTAAAGTAATATTTTCTTTATGAAATATTGTTAATATACTATATTTTGATAAATAATCTTTGAAGCAATTCGGTATCTCAATATAAATATTAATATCTTTTGGAATATAAATAATATTTTCATTATTTGTATAAAATCTAGTAATCAAAAATGAAAAAAAGAATTCATTTATTATAGATACTTCTTTTGATTCAGTTAAATCTAAATGAATAGCTATATCTTCATATTTTAAATTATTATTTTTTATTTTAATTGTTATTTCATTTAATAATTTTTCTAATTTATCAAAAATGGTATTTTTATTTAATATTCCTCCCAAAGGAAAATGAAAATATGTTTTATTATTTTCTTTGATCATTTTTTTTATTTTTTCTGATTTTCCTAAACCACATATATCTGAAGTCATAACCAAGATATTTTTGAAATCCATTTCTTTAAATTTATCATTTTCATTATATAAAATAAATTTTGGAATTGTAGGTTGTCTTTTGAGTGAAGATCTTTTTACTCCATCTTGCTCTTCATCTCGGCTATTATATTTTCCTATTTCTTTTAAAAACGATGTAATATTTTTATTTTCTTTATCATAAATAAAAACTATACATGAATCTAAATATTTCTTGGTTAATTTTTTATCTATATTTTCTTTTGTTTCATCATTATATTTAATATTTTTATAGGACAATAAATTATCTATATAAGTATTCATTATACTTTGTTGAAATTCCGAAAAAGAATCATTTATTTCAACAACAAATAATGTATTATAATTACATAATATAGCTCTATGGAAGAAGGCTTGGATTTCTTCTGAGGATGTTTCTTTATTAGTGATTAATACATTTTGAGCGATTGGTAATTCAGCTATTTTATCCAAAAATAAGTTTATTATATATTTTTCCATTGAATTATTTTCACATTCATGAACGTATATCCCTTTGAAATCATTGGAAGTTATTTTCATCCTTTTATAATGTTCTTCTAATGTTTTATCATTATTTTTAAATAAAGTAGTTATGTAAGTTGAAATACCATCTAATGAATTTCTGTTATATAAATCATATTGCTTAATATAATCATTTACATTCCTTGTCATAGATTTATATCCTTCATTAATAGATATATTATTATTTGTATTATTTAAAATATATCTTAAAAATGAATCTATTTTATAATTATTTTCTATATGTTTCATAATACTTCTAAATTGTTTTCCATATAAAAATCTTAAATTTAATTTTTCTTTATATATAGAATCTAATTGGGATATATATGCATTTTTGGCTTCAAATAAAAAATCTTTAATTTCTTCAAAATCACTTTTATCTTTTCCTAAATAGTATTCTATAGTTGGTTCATTATATTTTATATTTATTTTTATACTAATTTTTATTGGTAAGCTACTTCCTTTTGTTCTTAAAACATTCATATATTCATTAATTATTTCTAAATTAGACATGAAATCTTTAAAAAAAAGTAATATTTTACATTTTGATTTAATTGAATCATCTTCATTATTTTCCTTTTCATTTTTAATGTGTATTTGATTTTTTATATGAATTAATTCTTTCATAGTTATATTTTCACACTTTCCTTCTTTCTCTTTATAATATAAAAAATTTTCTGAATCTTGTAAAATATTAAAGGTTGCATCTGTAATTATATTTTTAACTTTATCATAAACATTATCAGAAAAATCATTATTTGTGTCTAATTCAATGACTGATGAATAGATTTTAGAATAATTTTCAAATTGAGAAATTGTTTCCTTATCCAATGTTTTTATATACTCAAAAATTTTAAAATTATCTTTAATTGTTTTCATTTTAGTTATAGTATATACACATTTTTCTGTATCTATAATATCTTTAATATTAATTGTTCTATCAGTTGGCTGAATTTTATCTTTTAATTTAAGAATTTCATCACTTGTTTTTCTAAATAAAAAATCAATAGCTTCTTTTTTATCATATAAACATGTAAATAATTTATTATTAAAATTTCCTATATCTTTATAATCATATATACCATTTTTTTTTAATCTATTTAAGTCCTCTTTAATAATCTGAAAGTCTTCTCCCCATTTTATAGGAGGTAGCTTATCATTCCATTCCTTATTATCTTTTTCAAAATAATTTTCAAAAAAGAATATTATACTATTTATATCTAATTCATATTTTTTGCTTTTAAATAATATTGTTAATTCATCAATTAAATTTGTATTGCTTATATTATAATAATCTTTCAAATTATCAATGAATTTTTTAGCTTCTTCCTCATTATTACTTAGTTTTTCTTTTATTTTCTTAAAATATTCTTTGTTTTGGTTGTTTAATTCAATAATATCAGTTTTATCTTTTAAATATTCTCCAATTTTCTCTAATTTTTCAAATGAAGTATCAAATTTTTTATTTTCATCTTTCTTTGAATTCATATCATATATTACATTAAAAAGTAAAAAATTTTTAACTTTATTAATTTTATCAGCTGTTTCTTTTAAATTTTCTGTTTCCTTTATTAATTCTCCTATTTTTCCTCCCTTATATTCTATTATTTTTTTATTTTGATTGTTTTTAACTACTTCATTTATTTTTTGTATTATATCCATATAAAAATCTTTGTAATATATTATAATATTTTCTTTAATATATTTTAATTTATTTATATCTTCACTTATTTCATCATTTTTTTTTTTTAATTGGGCATATTCTTCATCAGGATTAAATCCTTCTAATATTAATTTAATTAAAGTTAATCTTTCTATTATGATAGGTTTTTTATTTTTCAAAAATTCTTCAAGTTTTGATTTTTTTATCTCTCCTTCTATATCTTTTTTTATAGTACGTAATAAAGTTATTATATTTTCATAATAATCCTGATCATTTTTTTGTATTTTTCCTTTTTCATATAGCTTATATATTAATGAAATTTTTAAATTTTTATTACATGAAAAAAATTCTTCTTTTGTAAATAGGTTTTTTGAAATTAATTTTTGTAAAAATTCATTTAACATTTCTTCTTTTTCTTTATCTTTTTCATTTTTACCATTTATAGTATCTTCCTTTTTATCTTTTCTTTCTAAACAATCTATCAAATTTACTATAGTATCAATATCATTTTCAGATTCCAATTTGCTTGAAAATTCTTCAAATATTAATTTCTTCATTTCATTAAAATCTATATCTTTAGGTTCTTCTTCTTCTATTTTATTTTCATTTTCATCTGAACTATTATCTTCTTCCTCTTTTTTTTTATTATATTTATCTTCTTTATTAAAGCATAAATTTATTATTTCAATGAAAATTGAAGGAATTATTCTCTTGTCTAATTTTTTAATTTTTTTATTTATAAAATCAAATTTTTTTTCTTTTGATTCATAGATATAATTAAAAATAGCTAATTTTGCAACAACATGAACTGCTTCTTTTAACTTTTCATCAGTCAACGATCCTATTTCATTGCTTATAATAATATCATATCTTTTTTTTAATGAATCTAAATATATATTCTTATTTTCAATATTTTTTATATTAATTAATTTGATTACAGTATTGAAATTTTGAATACCTTTTATTTTTTCAATAAATTTTTTTATATATTCGGCTATATTATCTTTAAAAATTTTTTCAAAATTCATTCGCCTAAAATCTTCAATAAATTCATTATCAATTTTGTTTATATCAAATGAATCAAATATACCACAATCAACTTTATTAGAATATTTAGGTTCTATATAGTAAGGATTATATTGAGTTATAAAAGCTAATTTTTCAATATTTTTCACTTCTTGATTATTATTATATTTTCTAATTATTTGATCTAATAAAAATGCAAATTCATCTATAGCAAAATAATTAATAGCATCTTTTTTAATAGTAGCATATTTTCCTTCTTTTTTCTCAAACACTTTTAATACTAATTCATGATATTCTATAAATACTCCTCTTAATTTAAAGCAAATATTGATATTATCAATATTTGGTTCATTATAATAATTTAATATATATTTCCAAAAATTATTGGTAAAATAAATTAGAAATGTTTTGTTTTCTTTACAAAATTTGATTATTGATTTAATATTATTAATCACTTCGAATATATTCTTATTATTTGTTTTATCGACAGAAGAATCAATCTCCTCAGTATATTGTTTTATTTTTTTTTTAGAATTACCATCAGATAAAGTTGTTCCTTCAGTTATAATTTCTTTTTTTATCTCTTGCTTATCTTTCATATTAGCTTTTCTAAATTTTAAATCGTCTAATTTAATGATTTTTTCAATTTTTTGTGAATTATATTTTTCAAAAATTTCTTTTTTGTTTTTTTCTATGATACTAAGAAAAGTTTCTATATCCCTTATATAATGTAATCCTTTTTCAAAAATTGCAAATTCTTTATTTGCAATGGCGTAACTAATAAATTTATTAAAAAAATCTAAATTTTGATTAATTGGGTATTTGAAGTGAGCGTTATAAATAAGTAATATTTCATATAAATCTTCTGGCTTTTTCTCATATAATTCATTTCTAATTAAAGAAAAATTTTCATAATCGTAATAATTTAAGTAACATAATAGAATCCCATAAAATTCTATGAGATTATAATTATTATTTTCTATTATTTTATCGGCTTCTTCTATAATTGATTTAAATTTTGATGTGTATTCTTTCAAAAGTGATTGTCGGTCCATATTTTTTTCATTGTCTTTTGGATTTTCATTGATTTTTTTAAAAATTTTTAGTAATTCTGGACACAAATCTTTTTTTTGATAAATTTTGAGAAATAGAACTATTAAAAATGTAAATCCTTTTTTCTTTGAGTATAGATCTATAGTTTCTTTATAAAGTTCATCAATAATATTTTCTTCTCCATTTTTTTCCAGGGCCTTGATAAAAAATTCCATTGTTTCATAATACTCTTTTTTTTGATTTATTTTTCTTCTTATATCAATGATTTTTTTCCCACTTTCTAAGGAAACATCATATATAAAATTGGCTCCTTTAGAATCAAAAGAGATTATATACTTTTCTTCATTTATTTCAAATTCAAATGAAAAATTATTTCCTTTTTTTCCTTTGCCTGCTGATTTATTCGCCTTAAATATTTTATTGTAATAATAAATTTGATTTGTATATTGTTCATCTATAAAAATACATTCAGGCTTTAATTCTTTCTTTTCTGGTACTACAAATTCTATATCTTTCGAGTTTTCTTTTTGCTTTCTTGTATATGTGATAAAGAAGTATAATGACTTTCCTTCCATTCAATATATAATTTTTTTTTTTAATTGTTTTTATATTTATAAAAAATAGCAATATTTATTAGTCAATATAAAAGTTAAAAAAATTATAGTTTAATATAAATAATTATTATATTTCTTGGTCTTATAACTTTTAAATTTGAATTTCAAAGAAATGATTATGATAGTAATTAGAGCAGTATATATGCAAATTTATCATTAATGATTGGTTCCTCACTTACTTATTCAGACTAGTTCGAATTTTTTTTTTGTAATCTATACTACTTAGCTATTTAAAAATATATAAAAATTAATAATTAAACCAAAAATAATTATGAATTAATTATTAATTTAAAATTTTTATTATTAATATTTTTTAAAAAATTAAACTTTTACTTTAATGATTAAATAACTATAAATTGGATTCAAATCAAAATTTTATGAAAAAAAATAATATAATAAGAAAATATATTTAAATAATTTAATAATTAATAATAAAAAATAAAAGAATATATTTATTCAATATATATATTTAAAAATAATAATATTATGAAAGGCATTTTTATTTTAATAGTGTATTTCTTGAGTTTAATAAATCATTTGTTATTCATGTAATTAAATAGGCTTTTATAATTTTTATACTTATATTTTTCATTTATTTTATTCTCTACAAAATCCAAGGTGACCTTTGGAATCGTGTGTTAACTCACATATGTACAGATCATTTACTATATCCAATATTCTAAGCATTGATACCAAGCACTCTGCATCAGCTTCCTGAGGATTGATAGTTTTATATATCTCATTAAATAAAAATTTTGAACTAATTGTAAATCATCTATTTTTTCTTCTGAAGAAAAATTCACATTCCTTATAATTCTTTTGAATTTTAATAATTCCTTTGTAATATTTTCAGTATGAGATTCTTTAGTTAAGTCCCATGATTTTACTCACCACATTACTTCACAATTTTCTCCATTTTTCATTTGCATTTCGAATGATTCATCATCTTCTTCATTTTGAGAAATTGTTGATATTATTTTAAATAATAATTTTATTTATTCTTTTAATTAATTATTTTTGTAGTAATAAATATTAATATTAAAATAAATAAATACATTGATTTT
>JAJNAB010024965.1:0-15874 GCA_023783335.1 Enoploplastron triloricatum | reverse complement strand
TCCATTATGGATGTTAATACCACACCATATATCTACTTAATTCACATATAATGTAAGTTAATCCATATATAGATAATTTTTAAAACTCTAAGATGTTAAATAAAAATAAAAAAGAAGAAATTTTTTTTATTTTTTCAGCTTTAAAAAGAAAAATATATAATATTTCAAAAATAGAAATGATTTATCATTCTTCAGAACATGGAGATACTAAAAAGGCCTTTATTGAAAAATTCAATAATATAAGTCCAACTTCGATTATAATTGAGTCAGAAAATAATGAAATTTTTGGTGGATTTACAAATTGCAGTTGGACTGTGGATTGTTGACATTGATGAGAACAAATATGGTAATGATAAAGATGCGTTTTTATTTTCTTTCACTAACAAAAAAGTATTTGATGTTATTAAGGCAGATAAAGCTATTATTAATTGTTATGCCTTTGCTTGTTTTGGTAATACAAATTGCTATGATGGAATATATTTAATTGATAAGTTTTTGAGTAGTGCCAATTGCTTCTGTAATGCTAAACTAACAGATATTTATAATTTAAAAAGTAGTAAAGATAAGATAAGTACTAGTAATATTTTTCAAGTTAGAATAAAAAATAGTTATTATTTAATAATAATGTTTAAATTTATTAAAAAAAAATAATAATAAGATTTTACAACTTGTTTTATAGGCTGGGATTTGAAAAATATTTAATATTTTTAACTACTTTTTAATTTATAGCAATTTTTCATAATATAAAATAATTATTTTATTTTTAAATAATTTTCATATTTATCTTTTTATAAATTTGTTCAAATATATAATAAGATACTTAAATTAAATTAGTTTTTTTATTTGGAAAATTTAAAAAAGCAAAGAAGATTTAATAATTAATAAATAAATTGTTTTTATAATAAATAGTTATTTTAAAAAATAGCTAATAGATGTAGTCATAAAACATGGTTAAGGAGGTATAAATTTGCTTAGATTTTTAAAATAAATATATATAATTGAGTTGAACAACTTAAAAGAAATTTATATTTGCATTATATATCCAAAGAATAAAGATATTCAAAATAATGAAATCACATTTAAAGATAAGAAACTCTTAATTCAAAATATATATACAGACAAAAATGAAAAATTTAAAAAAGATAATATAGTAATATTAAAATATACTATGAAAAAAGATGCTAAGAAATCTACTAAAAAGGGAGATACTATTCAAGAAGAAAAAAAGACAAGTATAAAAGAAGATAAAAAAGCAACTAAAAAAGAACAAGTTAAAATTGAATTTACAGCAGACAAAGAAAAAAAGGTAAAATATGCAATTGAATTTGAATTAGGAGATAAAACATTTATTTATCAACCAAAATTAACTGATATGGGCAAATTTTATGGAACAAAAAAACCAATTCGACAAGATACATTATCTTATTCAGAAAAAATGCTTATTTTTTATTCTGCTTTAACTAAAGAAGCTGAAAATGAAGAAGCTTTATCTTATTTATACAAAGATTCAATTGTTTTATATGGAAAAAATCCTACATTTGAATTTTTAATAAATATATTTGTAAAGGTCTATAGTAATTTAGATATATGCAAATTACTTTTAAAAGAATTTAAAAATAGTTTAAAAAAAAAAGGTCAAAAAAATGAAATTTATAATGAGAATCTTCAGAAATTTAAAGATATATTTCAAGAAATATGTGAAAAATCAGAAAATAAAATAAAAGAAAATCTCGATATTAATACTGATTACTATGGATTAATATTATGCTATTTAAAAAATTATAATTTTCCAAAATTTACAGAAATGATTAATCATTTATATGCTCAAGATTCTTCTATTTTATTTCAAATATTATTAATTTATAAATCATATTTTAAAAAAGATATAAAAGTTGAAGAAAAAGTATTAGATGAATTTATAGAATACACTGCTGGTAAAACTTATAATGATTTAATAGAAAGTGGATTAATTTATTTGAAAAATTTAAAGTTATTTTTAAGAATAATAAATAAAAATAAAGAAAAATTAATAGCTATTGAAAATTTCAAACCTCTTAAATCAACAAATAATTTAGAAAATAAAATGATCCAAAAAGATATTAATGAAATAATTGATTTACTGAACGATATTATTGATTTTTCTATAGAAAATAATAAATTATTAATCACTTTTATAGATAATTTTTGGGAAAAATTAATAAATTGCTGTAATTCATCTTCTCAAGAAAATATAATATTATTATCGAGATTAAGAGAACTTTTTGAAAAATATTTTTCTTTCGTATCTAATTTAAATAAAAAAGATAGTATTTATATAAATGCAAAAGAATTTTATAAAAAAGATAAATTTGACTTAACACTGCATAATAATATAAAAGAGCATTTAAAAAAAGAACAAAATATTCCAAATATAGATATAATAAATCTAATAATGCTAAAAGATCCAATTTTTTTTACTGAGAAAAATATAAGTAAAAGGGATAATAAAATGCTATTAGAAAAAATTGATTTCGATAAAATAGATAGTGAATTTATAGAATCTTATAGAAAATTTAATTTTGAAAAAATTTTTAAAAAAGAAATCGTTAATTATTTAGAAAATCTATTTAAAAAAGTAAAAAATTGGGATAATTTTTATACTATTTATCATTTAATAAATGATGAAAATATTGAAACAAAACATCTATCAGATTTAATAAATTTATTAAATGGAACATATAAAAAATTAATTAAGGATAAAAAAAAAAAAATTGTTGAATCTAATTTATCCAAGGAAGAATTAACAAAAGTCATTGAAACTTTATCTGAAATAGCTATATTTATGTCTGATAATAAAAGTGATTTTTTCCCAAAAATAAAAGAATTAAATGAAGAAATTCAAAATAAAATATATATAGAATTATATTCTAAATATAACAATAGCAAGAATAAAAATATAATAGAAAAAATAAAAGACTATTATATATTAAATTTAAAACTTGAAAATTTGGATAAATTTATTATTTTTATTGAAAATTTGAATTACGATGATTATAAAGATGTAATGGATAGAATTAAAAATAAATTTAAAATAAGTGAAGATGATTTTTATAAAGGAACAGAAAAAAATATAAAAATTACTTTATTATGTAAATTAAATGATAAAAAACTTTTAAAAGAGGATAGTAATTATTATGATGATTCCATCAAAATTTTAGAAAGTATTAATGAAGAGATAGAAAATAAAAAAATTAAAATCGAACAACTTAAATCTTTATTTAGTTGCAAAGAAGAAAATTTTATAATAGAAAAATTAAATTTATTTCATTTATTAAAAGAGAAAAATATAGTTGCAAACGAGTTATATCAAAAACTAAAAGAAAATTATGATGAAATAAATAATAAATTAAAATATTTAATATATATTTTAAATAATATAGAAAAATATTATTTTAATATTTACAAAAAAAAAATTGAGACTATAAAAGCAGATATTAATACTATTGAGGCTGGAACTTGGGAAGATTATTTAAATAAAAAAACATATTTAAATACAGATGAAGAATTAAAAAAAGAAGCAGATCAAATAGATGAAGTAAAACAATTAAATTTATTCGGAATTCTTTATAGAAACACTAAAGGTTCAGACCAGAAAATACATTTTAAAAATGCGCTAGAAAAATTAGACAATATAAGTGAAATTTTGAAGAACAATGATGAAGAAAATAAAAAAATTCTTGAAGAAGTTAAAAAAAATAATAGTCAAATCGATGAAGAAATAAAAAAGTACTTTGCTAAAAAAAAGCAAAATGCAGATAATGGATTATCTCTATTAGTTAATTATGATTCTTATGAAAGAGATATTAAAAGCATTTTTTATTTTTTTGATAACTTATATAACGATGAAAATTGGAATAAAATTTTACTTCCAAAATATAAAGATATATCCAAAGATAGCATTGAACAATATTTAAAAGAATTAAAAGAAAAAAAATATATGATTATGAACATGAAAAATATGAAAAAAGTTATTATATCAAATTTTTTAATTATTTATATAAAAAAGATCAAGCATTTGATTTTTTAAAACAAAAATATGACAATTTAAATTTGTTATATGAAAAGCTGGATCCGAATAATGGCACAATTAAAGCAAAGGATATAGATGATACTATTGCTTGTGTGGAATTTTTTAATGAAATTAGTAAATTCAAAGGTCATGAAGAAACTTTTAATTATATTAAGGAAAAATTTAAAGGTAACGAAAAATTAATTGATAGCTTTAAAAATTTTTCAGATGTATATCCCTCAATAATTGATTTAAATCAGAATTTTGATGATTTTTCTCTTAATCTTTATGAAGAAGTTAAGAAAATTGTGAAAAAAACCCAAATTATTTTTTATTAAATAAATGAAGAAATATTTTTAAATGAAATAGATGAAAATGATAAAAGTCAAATAAAGTCAATAAATGATTTATTAATATTAAAAAATAAAATCAATGTAAAACCAAAAAATAATGTAAGCGATTCGGAAAATGAAAAAAAATTAATCAAAAAAATTAATACTTTATTATTATTCAAAGAAATTGTTAATAATATTGAGGCAATTTATGAACATATTACAGTTTTAAGAACTAAAGGTAGTGTATTACCTTTTCGTATCAAAGTAGAAATTAAAGATGAAGAGGAAGAAAAAGATGAAGAAAATGTAAATATAAAAATAAGATATTTTTTAAATGATAAAAAAGATAGAGAAATAGAAAAAGATTTTAATTTTATTGATAAATTTTTATCAAATGCAAAAAATGATTTTATTAAACAGCTTGAGCAATATTATAAATCTAATGATTATATGAGATTTTTCTATGGAAGGCAAATTGTTAGTATTGTAAGTCATTTAGATGGATATAGAACAATATTTCCATTTTTAAGATACATTTTAAATGCTACTGATGATAAAGAAATTATTGAAGGTAATAAAACAAATCAACATGATGTTAAAGATTTTATAAATAATTACGATATATATCATGATGAAGCATTTAAAAATATATGTAATTATGTTGTAGATTTATTAAAAAAAAATAATTCATCTTTAGAAAAACATTATGAAAAAATGAAAATAAGAAATAAAAATAATGGAGATAAATTAAAAGGGATTTATATTTATGAATCAAAGAATGAGAAAGGATCTATGGAAGAGCATATTTTACAAATATTTTTAGATACTATTGGTAGACTTCCAATTGCACAAAATATTTTAATAACTAATAGAGAAACTTCTTATGAAGAAATGCAAGTATTTTTATATAGAGCTATTTTATGCAGGTATAATACACTATTTGTTATTGAAATTAATGAATCATTTTCAGAATATCAGCAAAGATATTTAAATAAATTTATAGATAAATTATTATCTTATAAAAATGAAAGTTATACAATATTGAATAAAAAAACAGTTGATAAAAAAAATCCATCATTATATATGGATTCTTACCTTATTTTTGTTTACAATGAAAAAACTAAACAAGCTTTGAATTATATTGAAAAAACAATTTCAACAAATTCATTCAAATTAAAAAAATTACACAGATTAAATACTTCTACTATATTAAATGAAGATACTACTATAACTTCTATAAATGATAATACTAATTTTTCATCTGATTTAAATAATGCAAAAGAAACATTAAGTAGAAATATAAATTCATCAAGAGAAGAGTTGAATGAAAATATTCTTATAGTTAAATCTGAAATATGCGGATTAGGAAAAACAGAAAGAATTAAAAAAAAAATAAAAGAAAAAGGAAAAAGATATATTCATTTTCCTGTAGGAGGTAATAATATCACTAGAAATGTATTATACAAAAAGTTAAAAGAAATTTTAGATAAAATCGAGGAAATAAAAAATAAATCAAAAGAAGACGTTGCTATACATTTAGATTTATATGATAATAATGAAAACTCAATAATGAATGAATTTTTGTTTTCATTTTTAATTACAAAATTTTATTCAAATAGTGAAAATATTATATATATCCCAAAAGATATAGAAATATTTGTTGAAGTTCCAAATTGTTTTGAGGATTTCTTATCAAGGTATAAAATTTTAAATTCCATTGAGTCCGAAAACATTAAATTAGATGAAAAGCCTGAATTAAATTTATCTGAGGATAAGCTTCTTCATTTCAAAAATATGTTAGATTTGAATAATAATAAAGAAATTTCAGAATATATTAATAAACATTTTGACATTTCTAAATATTCATATCATCAAATTACCATTATTATTAATCTTTTAATAGGTCAATATAGTAAAACAAGCAATAAGCGTACTTTTTACAGTGATGGTAATAATGATGTCACTGATAAGGTTATAGAAAGCTTCAAAAATTGTATAAAATATTTCATTTCAGGATCTTTTTCTAATTTACTTGTAAATAAAGAATTAATGAGCAAAATAAAAGATGAAAATAATGATTATATTACTGAATTAGAAAAAACATATGAAAATGATTTAAATCTAGACTTTGAATACCCTTTAATTTTTAGGGAACCTAAGCCTTTTGAAACAAGTTATTATTATATATTATCTATAAAAAAAAATAATATATGTTTTACTGATTTTGATAATAATACATATAATAACAATGATTACAACTATGGAAGTTCAGAATATTTTTTAAATATATTAAAGGTTATATTAGAATTAGAAACTCCACTTGAATCATTAAAAAAAATAATAGATAAGGATGAATATGTCATAACAAATGATAATTTTAGAAAAATGGTTTTAATTATATATAGAATAGTAGCAAATATACCAGTTATATTAATGGGAGAAACAGGATGTGGGAAAACATCACTAATAAAAAAATTAAATCAGTTAATAAACAATAGTGAAGAAAATTTGGAATTCATAAATATTCATCCAGGAATAACTGATGATATTATAAAAAAGAAAATGATTGCTATTAATCAAAAAGCAAAAAAATTAAAAAAAAATTTATGGGTATTTTTTGATGAATTAAATACTTGTGATTCATTCGCACTTCTAACTGAAATTTTTATAAATCGTTCATTTGAAGGAGAAGAATTATCTAATAATATAAGAATTATCGGTGCATGTAATCCATACAGAAAAAAGGAAAAAGGTAAAATGAAATGTGGATTAAGTAATCCAGATGATAAAAATGATGATTTAGTATATTTAGTTAAATTATTACCACAATCTTTAATGTATTTTATATTTAATTTTGGCTCAATAAATGAAGACGATGAAAAAAAATATATAAAAAGTATTATTTCTAAAAATTTTAATACAGATGAAGAATATTTAAAAGAAAAAACTAAAAATGTTATCATTGAATGCCATAAATTGTTAAGAAAAGAATTTGATCCATCTGTTGTTTCTCTTAGAGAAATTTCTAGATTTTCAAGATGTTTAAAATTTTTTATAGATTACTATAAAAAAAAGAATCAGTATTTAAAAAAAAAAGGAAATGAAAAAATAGAAAAAATAAAATCAATTATTATTTCTATATATATATGTTATTATATTAGATTAATAGAAAAAAAATCAAGAGAAAAATTTGATAAGAATTTAATGGAAGAATTTTTAAATTTAATAAATATAAAAAAAAAAGGAAAAGATAAAAGTGAAAATGATAACAATTTAAATAATTTATTTTCTAAAATTAATAATGAAGAATTTATAAAAGATATAAAAAGTACCACCACAATATCATCATTTAAACTGTTTAGTCAAATACTTGAGATGGAGGAGGAATTTATATTAGATAAAATAGAATTAGGTAAAGGGATAGGTAATAGTAGGTCATTGAGAGAAAACCTATTTTTATTATTTGTTTCATTAGGAACAGATATTCCCTTAATAATTATAGGAAAACCCGGGAGTGGGAAAAGTTTAAGTTCTCATTTAATTTATAAAGCAATGAAAGGGAAATACTCTTCAAATGATTTTTTTAAATTTTATCCATCTATTATTCAAAGTTATTTCCAAGGATCAAATTCAACAAAACCTGAAGATGTGGAAAATATTTTCAAAATAGCAGAAAGTAGGCTTAAATCATTTAAAAAAAAGAAAAATTATGAATCTATACCTAAATCTATGCTTTTGTTTGATGAATTGGGACTAGCAGAAAGATCTAAATATAATCCACTAAAAGTTTTACATGGTAAATTAGATGATTATTTTAATGAGCATAAAAATACAAATTCAAATTCTGATGATGATCAAATAGTTGTCTTTGTAGGAATAACTAATTGGAATTTAGATGCAGCAAAATTGAATAGAGCATTATCATTAAGTGTACCTGACTTAGATGAAGATCTTGATGATGCAATAGAAACTTCTTCTTCTATTGCAAATAGTTTTAATGATAATTTTGCTGATTCAAAAAAGAAAAATGATAGCAATGAAAATAATAATGAGAAAAAAGAAGATAATAATATTCAAATTTTTGAAGATTTATTACCAAAAGTTTATTATTATTATAAAAATACATTGAAAAAAGTAAAAAAATTGACTGTTAAAAAACAATATATCAAAAAATATAATATTACATATGCATTGCTACTTAACGAAATAGAAGAACAAAATGAATTTAAAGAATTATTATTAAAAGAAAATAAAATAAAAATTGATTTTCATGGAAACAGAGACTTTTTTAATTTAATAAAAGGAGTTGCAAGAGAATTAAATGAAACAAATGAAATTGAAGACAGTGAATTTGTGGTTAATTTAATAGAAAAATATATAGAAAGAAATTTTTCTGGTATGGATATAGAAATAGATATAGATGAAAATGATAAAAATGAAAATATATATATTAAAAAGATAGTAGAAAAACTAGAAGAATTAAAGACAAAAATAATAACATCAGCTACATTCTTTAAATGTATTTATAATACAATAATTGAAAGTCAGGTTGAGAAAAATGAAAATTATAAAAATTATAAAATAGAAAAAATAGAAAATTACGATGTAATAAAATGTATTAATGATAATGTTAAAGATGAATATAGTAGATATTTACTTTTAGGAATAAAGCCCTCAGTTGCAGTTTTAATTAATCAATATATTGAAAAAAAAATGAGTATGATTAAAAATGTATATTTATTTGAAGGAAGTCCTTTTATAAATGATGTAAGTATGGAATATCAATATAGAGTTTTAAATGATATTCAAGAACATGCAAAAAATGAAAATGGTCATATATTATTTTTACAAAATTTAAATTCAATTTATCCATTTTTATATGATTTATTTAATATGAATTATATAATAAAAGATGGAAAAACATATGCCAGAATTTGCCATGGAAATTACAGTGATCAATTAGCCTTAGTTAATAAACTTTTTAGAATAGTTATTATGGTAGATAAAAAATATATTGATACAATGGATTCTCCATTTTTAAATAGATTTGAAAAATTTATTATTAAATTTAATGAATTATTAAATCCTTTACAAAAAAATATATCAATTAAATTATTGAAAAATGAATGCGATTTTAAATCCAAATTTGAAAAAATAGAAAATAAAATAAATTATAATGTTAAAGATTTATTAATTGGATGTAAAGAAGTAGATATTCAAGGATTGGTTTATGATTATAGTAAAGATGAAGAAAAAACTGAAGATGCAGTTAAATTATATGTAATTAGAAAATTAGTTAAATTATTACCACAAGATATTATAATTCATTTACCCGATCAAGATATAATAAAAATTGAATATTTCAAAAATAAAAAGTATTATAATATAAAAGAATATATTAAAAATAAAGAAGATATATTTATATCAATAATTTATACATTTACTAATATAACAGATAATATTCCAGTCTTAGATGACTATGGAGATTCAATATTGATATCTGAAATAAAAAGTGAAAAAGATTTAAAAAAAAGAATTACTACAATAAGTTTAAACTATCAAAAATTGTCTAAACCAAAAAGATATATATTTTTGAGATTCACTCAATCTAATTCACAACAATTAAACTATGTTGTTTCTTTTTTAAAAACCAATTTTGAAGAAGAGCATATTTCCTTTATATGTATTATTCATATAAAAAGAAATTTCGATAAAAATAAAGATGAAAATAAAGATAAAGATAAAAATAAGGATAAAAATAAAGATAAAGAAAAAAATAAAGATAAAAATAAAAATAAAGATAAAAAAGATGAAATCAAAAAAAATTTATAATGTTCCAAATTTATATAATACAGTTGAACAATTATTTATTGATAATTTAAAAAGCATAAAAGAAGATGAAGAAAGCGATAAAATTAATCTTGAAAAAATATTAACAACTTCAGTTAAAGAACTCTTAGATTATATAGATATATCGAAAGAATTTGAAAAAACAATGCGAATATTTATAAATAATCATTTAGGTAATAATACAATTTTATTAAAAGGGGAAGATGATAATATAAATCAAGAAAATTATTTAACAAAATTAGAAGAATATTTCAAAAATGATAATAAATTAATGAATAATATAATTTCAAAAGTTAAAGGATTTATAAATTTTAAAGGAGATGCTTTAATTGATGAAATATATGAGAATAGTTATATAAATAAAAATAGTATAGATATAATTTCTATTATGTTAGATTATATTAAAGAAAAATTAATTTCTAGATATATTATGGATATTTTTGAAAATTTAGAAGATAATAATTTTATTACTTCTTTATTAGTTTTAAGTAATCAAAATCAAAAAATTGAAATATTAAATCCAGAAATAATAGAAGAAATTAAAGATATTTGTATAAATGAAATACAATATAAAGAAAAAAATAATTATGAATTAAAATTTGATTTAAATTATGTTATACCTGGATTTTATAATATTATTAGGGAACTTTCAAAGATAATTTCTAAAAATTATTCTGGTAATTTTATGTCTAATGAAAAAAAGTTAAGACTATTTATTAAAGGAAATAAAGATGATGCAGTTTTAAATTTCAAGGAAAATGAATCAGAATTAATTGATCGATTATATAATGAATTACAAAATGATAAAAATAAAAAAATTTTTATTTTAATAAAATCTATTAAAATTCCTGAAGATTTATTTTTAAATGATTATATCACTTTTTATTTGGACAAATATTATTATAATAAAGATATTGTTTTAAGCAATAATATTAAAAATTCTTGTTTTTTATCATTTGGGAATATTAATCATAAAATCATAAAATTGCTATTAAAATTAAGATTTAAAGAAGCTGAGACAAAAGAAGAAGATAATGATGATTATGATAGCAAAGATGATAGTATTAAATCTATATTAAGAAAATTATGTTGGTTAGAATCTAATAGTAATTATATAATTGATATTTTGGAAATTTATTCAGAGTTGAAAGGAAATTTTGAAAAAGATGAAAAACTTTTTGAAATAATGGAAGATAATATTAATATAAAATATATAACTAACGAAGAAAAAAATCCAAAAATAACGACATTAGTTAATGAATGCTATTATATAATATTAGCATCTATTATATTTAGTGTGGTCCCACCTAATATAGATTTTAAAAATAAAAAATCATCTTTGCAATTAAATTATTATATTGATTCACTAAAAACTACATCAAAAATACTTGGGGATTTGAATACTAATTTATATACTTTTTTAAATGAAATGTATATAATAGATGAATTTATCATAATATTTGAAACTTTGGAAAGTAATAATAAAATAGATTTAAATTTATTAAATAAAATTTCTGAAACTCTTAGAGATAATAGTAAAATCATTCAAAAATATGAAGAAAACTTCTCTGATGAATTAATTGAAAATTATAAAGAATTATATAAATTAATAACAGAAAATTTGATTTATACAGATAAAAATTATTATAATCTTTTGAAAAATATATTTTTAAAAGAAATTAAGAAAATCAAAGATACTGATTATAGAACAGCTATTTTTTTTGATTTGATAAAAGAAAATGAAGTAATTAAAACTTCAAGTGCTATATTCCAAATATTATTAAAAGATTTAATTAAGCCATCAAAAATAAATTTTTTAAAGACAATACAAAATTTATTAGATAATCAAAGTCAAATAATTCAACTTATAGAAAGTGTTTTATCAAATAAAAAAGAAAATAATTATTTCACATTAACTGAAACTTTATTATATTTTTTTGAAAAAAATTCATTTATATATTTAAATAAAATTATGAATGAATATATTGTGACAAAAAAAAAAGAAAAAGAAAAATATACTTTAGATGAAGAAAATGAGCCATTAAAAGTATTTAAACATTGTATTAAAAATTTAGATGAATATAATGATAAAAATGAAAATAAGAATAAAAATAAAAACATAACCAAGTTATTTAGTATAGGATTTATAAAAGTATTTTGTTATAAATATATTAATTTTATTAAAAAAGATGAAAAAGATAAAATCAAAGACCCAAAAACAATAATTAAAGAGATTAATTCAAGCAAAACAGCTTCTAAAATTCTAACACTTTATATTTATAAAATTATATATAATCTAAATGATAAGATTCATACTTATTTTCAATAGATGAATTTATTGATAAATATAAATTAAAAGAATATAAGCATTATAAAGAATTTAAAATAGTAGATGATGCTAATGAACTATTTAGTCAAATTAATTTAGATAATGATTATCAAAATATGTATGATATAATAGAAAAATATAAATTTAAGCAATTTAAAGATATAACTTTAGATGAATTTAATTCAAAAGGAATAGATCAATTTTATTTTGCATCAAGTTATTTATTATTATTTAATTTAATAAAAAAAGGATTTGAAAAATCAGAAACTTATATAAACTTTTATAATAATATTTGCAAAAATTTATACAAATCTCCTACAATATTAAAAGCTCTTAAATTATTTTATGAACCTACTAAATATGCAAAAATTAAAAAAGATTTTGATTTTAATAATGATATTATTAAAATAATAATTTATTCATATCGTTATTGTTTAAATGAAATTTATTCTAGTTCAAAAGATAGCATTTATGGTTTATTTTATGATAAAAATAAAATACAAGAAATAAATAAATATTATTATCCAGGAAATGATATAAAAGATAATCCAATATATGATATTTATATTAAAATATTAAACCATTTTAAAGAAAAGCCAAAGCAAGCATGTTTTATCTGTATGTGTCAAGATGGATTTTATTATTCAACTAGAGATGAAGAACCTAATGAAAAAGATATAGATCAAAAATGCCCATTTTGTGAGGAGCCAATGGGTTCAATAAAAGAAAAAAGAAGGACAATTCCAGTCAAAAGGAATAATTATTTTAGAATATTAACTCAAGATGAATTTGACTTAAAAAAGAAGAGAGAATTTAATGATTATGATTATATAACTATAAATGATTTCAAAGAAAAATTTATAGAGTCAAATTTCCAAGAAGAAAAAGGAATTTCAAAAAATGAGGAAAATCATTTAAAAAAAGATACTAAAATAGTTAGAGATTTAACTCAAGTTTCATATAGATTGCTTAATTTTATATTATATTCTCATTTATTCTTTGCAAGATTGTTAACTGAAGATAAAACATATAATGATTACTTGCCAGATAAAATGAAATGGGGAAAATTAATAAATGAACTTTGGGAATTATTAAAAATAGAACTAAATAATAATGGAGTTAATAGTATAGAATTATTTATGAATTTTATATTTAATGATCTATTTAAAATATTAAAAGAAAATAAAAATATTAAGGAATATCAAGCACTTAAAAAATTAGAAAAAACATTAAATTCCACAATAATGGATAAAATTAGTCTTTTCAAAAAGGATTATAATAAAGAAAATAATTTTACTGAAACAATTGATAAAAGTGATGAGCGCTTTATATATTATTTATTGAAAGAAAAATATACAGATATAGAATTTGAAGAATATCCTTTTTATCAACATTTCTTCTATTCTGATTATATAGATGAGAATTATTTATTAGAATTATTAAAATTGAAAAATAGGGAAAAATATCCAGTTTTACTAAAAAATTTGGAATCTAATCCAAAAAAAGAATTATATCCCTTAAAAAAGCTTGAATTATATAATGGTGTATTAAATTTAATTTCAGAGCAATATCTATATAAAATATCACGAGAAGAAGCAGATAAAATTAATTTAAAAGACGAACAAATATATAAAGAAAATTCAGAAACCATAGATAATTTTATTAAATTTTTTAATGATTTAAAAAAGAAAAATGAATCAAAGAAATTATTAAAATTAGACATAGAAAATAAATTAAGTAAATTCTTCCTTGATGATAATACAGATATTGGAAAAAGCTTTAAAGAAATTTATCAGGAATTTATAAAGAAACAAAATAATGAATTATATCCTTTATTAAAAATAAAAATTGATAAAGAAATATTTAATCTAAATTGCACCAAAAAAGTAAATATTCAAAATATTAGTGAAAATGAAATATTTACATTAAAATTGCCTAATAATTTTTCTTTCGCAGATATTGCCTTTAATCATTCTTATAGAAAAGCAGTTATAGACAATGATTATAAATCATATAATCAATTTATAATCGATTTAGATAGTATTGAAGAAACAATGACTGAATATTTATTAAAAAATAAAAAATTACTTAATGATAATATAGCTAATTTCATTTATAAAAATGAAGATTTAATTTTTGAAAATAAAGATATTATTACTTCATTTAATAATAATACAAGTATTGAATTATGTCCAATAGATTTAGATGACAAAGTTATTTTATATGAATTTTATGATGAACATCATGAAGATAAAAATTTATTATTGACTGTTGTAAATGATTTTACTCAATTAATTCTATTTTTGAATAATAATAGAGACAACAATAAAATTAAAGATGTAATTATTGGAACAAAAGAAATTTCTGAAGTTTTTAAAGTTTTAAATGGTGTTGATATATCAGAGGAATTTAAGGGAATTTTTGAGGATAAAAACACTTTAACAATTAATAAAACAACGAATTTATATATGTATTATATAAGATTAATTTTTGATAAAGTAATAAAGGATGATTTTAAGGAATATCAAATGGAAATAGAAGATATTGAAAAATCAAAAAAAGATGCAATAGAAAAGCATTTTGGTGGTGATAAAAAAAACTTTTAATAGGGAAAAAAGAATTTAAAAATGCCATAAGAATATTTATATCATTGTTTTTATATAAAGAGAAAGAAAAAGAAGAAAAAATAAAAAATAATAAAAATAATATTGCAAATTATTTAAATATTAAAGATATTTGGATTGATATATTAACAAATAAAAATGAATTCAAAGAAGAATTAAAGGATATTAAAAAAATGAAAATTCAAATTAATCAAATATTAGCTAGCTGTATATGAACTTTTAACAGATGATAAAGATGATAAAGATAATGAAAATTTTGAAGATGTCATAAAAGAAATTGAAAAAAGATAAAAAGATGGAGAAGAAGAAGAAGAGGAAAAGGAAAAAGAAGAAGAAAAAGAAGAAGAGGAAGAAAAGGAAGAAGAAAATGAAAAAAATGATGAAGAAGAGCAAGAGCAAATAGAACAACAAGAAGAAGAAGATGATAATAGATATTAGTTTATTAATTTATATTATATTTTTTAAAAACTAAAACATATTAAAGTTATTTGAGGATTGGGATTGAGGGAATTTGGGATTTAAAAATAAAAATTAATATAAAATAATTAATTATTAAAATTAATTATTAAAAATAATTATTTTTTAAAGGAATAATTAATTAAATAATTAATAATTATTAATTAATTAAATAATTAATAATTATTATCATGGGGATTGGGGATTGGGGATTGGGGATTGGGGATTGGGG